>PVIC010013313.1:28262-38348 GCA_004025085.1 Thryonomys swinderianus
GGGGAGCGCGTGCGGTGCGGAGCCAGCGCCAGGGGGCTGGGAGGAGGGCCGGGATCCCAGCATTCCCTCCAAGGGCCCTGCCCTCCAGCAGCAGCACACGGGGGCCAGTGCTCGCGCACGTGGCCGTTGGGAGACCGTTCCCATGCACGCGGGAGCGCTTGCGCCAGTCTGTGCCCCAGCTGATACCCGGTGTTGCCTTTCAGACCCCTCCACATTGCTGCACGCAATGGCCTGAAGCTGGTGGTGGAGGAGTTGCTGGCCAGAGGAGCCTGTGTACTCGCTGTGGATGAGAATGGTAAGTGGACACGCCCTCCGCGGCCATAGGCGCTCTCCCCGTGCCAGGCGCTGCCAGAGGACGGTGGCAAGGACAGCCAGGGAGAGTGCGGTGAGAGCCCGCCCCAGAGGCTCGCTTGTCAGTCCAGCGAGGTGAGCGTGTGCTGTCTGTCCTGCCGTGATCGCACCGTCTCCCGTCGCCCACCGCTGCCGTCCATGCTGCATGTCATCCGCCGTGGACCCCTAGCCCCTCAGTGCGCCGGCGACCCCCGAGCACGCTGGGGAGTTAGGGATCGCGCTCGTCCTGGTGCATGCGCGAGGCCCGATGGACACAGACCTTCGACTGTATTTCAGTTCATTCTGAGATCAAACCTTTTCTAAGTAAGATCAGAATTGATAGTGCCTGGGCATGGACATTTGGGGAACATGAGTAAAATATTTTTAACAAATGTCCAGACTTGAAGGCTCCCCCCGATCTATCTAACATTCCTTTTCTAAACCAGCTGATTCTTGTCAGAAGCTTTCTACCCTGTTTCCTAAGACATCTGAAAACTAACATACACAACACTTGTACTAAACTTCCACTTTAAGTACAATGCCTCTTAAGCTCGGTGAGCAAAAGAGGAACTTCTGGATATTTATGAATTAAGTAACTTTTAAAAATATGGCATTAAGTGTGGCATCTAACTAAAGCATTATAATGTATTAATGTAACTCCACTGCTTATTACAGGTATTGGAATTAGCAGCTCATGCCTATTTCTCAGAAGTAAGCAGCCGCCCGACACCCTTAGCTAACGTAGTTGGGCTCAGCATGCGCCCGCCCCGTCCCCCAACTCCTCCAGGAAGCGCAGAGGGTGCCCCGATTCCCCTTTCCTCGGTCTCCCCCCCCCACCCCCTCATCCCCAGTGTCCACCTTCGGGTTGGCATGCAGGAGCCCAGGTTTTCCTCCAAAATGACAAGAGGTCGGAATCATGGGTGCGAAGCTGGGGTCTCTGAGGTCTGTCCAGCCCCAGCGATGTCAGGAGCCAGAGTCCTGGGTCCGGAGGACATGGCCTCCTGGCTTAGGCTCCGCCGAGCCCACGGCCGGGAGCGTGAGGGACGCCACGGCTGTGCCGCGTGCCGCCCCGCCGTCCCTGCCCGCAGTGGCTCGCAGTGGACAGGCCTGCCCCTTCTCGTTTGACCACACCAGAAAGAGGGATGGCCGGGGAGGGCAGGCTGGGTCCCGTGTGTGAGGGCGGCTCCTCCCCGCGACCCGGTGCACACACCGCTCGTTTTGTAGTGGGCATGTCAGCCAACGGGATAAAAGTGGACAGGGGCTGGTGAGATCAAGGAACTGACCGCTGCCCCGGGGTCCCCGTGCTGGGCACTGGGGCATTTCTCTCATCCGCACGGGACTCGCCGCCTCTGGGTGCGGGACAGCAAGGGTGACCCTGCTCCCGTGCCGCGTCTCAGACAGGGGACCTGGTCCGCAGGCGCCTTTAAAAAATCCGCTAAATGTCTTTTAATTGATCGTCAATCTTCAGTCACAAGCCAGTAGTGCCCTGCGGATGATGTGGTCAGGTGATTCCTTTTTCAAAAACCAGGTCATTGGTACAGACTTGATGGACAGTCACTTGACCGCCACCTACTTTCCGTGTCCTTTCCGACCTGACACACAGTCCCCGACCACCAAAGCCTTGTTCTCAGAATGAGGTCCCTCGGCCAGGGCCAGGCTCATGGTGTGCGTCCCCCGGTGGAGATGTCTTCCTTGTCGTGCGCCCCCCGTGTCATAGAGTCGTGTGCCACCCCCTCCTCGTGTTTCTGTCCTCTAGATGAAGCTGGAGTCCTCCTAACTCCAGATAATGTTGTGCTTGCTATAGTCGCGAGAGCTGAAAACACAGCAAAATAAACCAACTCCGTAGCTGTCTCGCGCTCCCCGTCCCTCGGCCCGAGCCCCAGCATGAAGTAACTCCCTCCCCCGGCATGGACGCTAACCCCACGTGCATCGCCCTCGAGGTCGTGGACGTGCCGGCCCGGGACTAACCGCGGCCTTGTCTGCATTTACGCCCAGGTCACACCCCGGCCCTGGCTTGCGCTCCTAACAAAGACGTGGCTGACTGCCTGGCCCTCATTCTGGCTACCATGATGCCTTTTCCTCCGTCCAGTGCAATGACGGCTGTCAACTTCGTTTGTTTTAAGAAAGACAATTTGAGCAGGACGACCCTCTCCAACCTGGGGAGCATGGTCAGCCTGTGCAGTAACAACGTAGGCTCTGAGGACGGGTACAATGAGAATGACTCGGACTCCGAAACCTTTTGACTTGGGACTGTAGAAGCTTTTCCCTGGTCGCACATGGAAGGGAAGAAGCTTGATTTCCAGGTTTCTGCCGTGTTCCAGTATTACAGTGGGGCCCGCGCTTTGGGAAGCCAGGAGAGGCGGAAGGAGAGGCCGTGCTGGGGGACGCTGGTACAGGGGCCCGCTTTGGTTTTCTTCGTGTTTTTCTTAGCTCTAAGGTGTTTCTGTGAAAGTCTACCTCTCATGTAAGTAAGGAGTAAAACATGTATTTGATTCCATCTCTCTGGGGGCGATGCAAGCGAGAGGCAGCTGCTCGCGCGGACGGAGCACCTCGGAGTGGCGCCGGTGTGCGGGGAGGGGCAGCCGGGCGGGCGGTGCCTCGGGCCTCTGCTCGCTTTGATGTTTACTTTCTCACTAGAAGCCAAAGGTAAAGGCATTTATCTTCAGAAGTGACGCCTGCTAACGAGCTCGTGGAGCGTGTCCAGCCGTTCCTTTCCTGTCCAGCGAGCACTTAAATATCCAGAACTCCTTTCTGAGCACCGGTGTCAGTTTCCAGATGAATGAGAGCATTGAACTTGCTTTTGTTGTTTAACACGATTGTAGCACCCAGTGCTCCCCTAACAAGCCTCCAACTAACCTTCACCCCAGTGATTAAATCCAAACCGACCTAGTAACACTTCAGGTGAAAATTACATTGCACCAAAACTCTGAGATGATACGCAAATTTGTACAAAACTACCCTTTGTTAATTTGTTGTTAAATCAAATACTAACCTTTAAAAGCACCCAATCCGTCAGCATTATTCATCACCAGTGAAGTGTTCAGTGAGGTCTCCAGGGCGGAAGTGGGGATACAGGCGCGCAAGCCAGTTGCTAGCTGCACATTGATGAAGTCAGCATAGTGAATGCTGTTCTGCTCCCTCTGCCAAAGCTTCTAGGTCCAACGGACCCCGTTCCACACCTGGAACAGCTGTACAAAAAGAAGAATGAGGCTGGAACCATATGCACAGCTACAGGAGCACATACGTGTGCATCTATGTGTACGTGTGTAGCTCGCCCCCCAGTTGCACACGAGGACCAAAAGGCTTCAGTCTAAAGTGGAAGATTTTAAGTGTTTTCCTTCAAAGTGCGAGCAGGAGCTGAAGTAGCTTCTCTATGAAGCTGAAGTGTGACCTTCTTGAGTACCAGCCTCTGTTGTAGTTTATATTTCTTATGACACAGATTTCCAGCTGAACATTTGTCACTTGATAAGGTGTTGACCACAGTTTATTTTCTTGCCAGACTAGGGAAGGTGTCCGTATACTTTTGATGTAAATGTGTTTGTATTTATTTGAATGCAAGAAATACGAGGCAACATCCCCTGTTTGTCCTGTTTTCATTGCTGTGTATTTTATTTAGAATAATAATTTTAAAAAGCCCTGGGGACAAACCCAGCATTTCCACTGTAAAGGTTTCCGACTCCTCTCAGGCTCTGGCCCAGCCTACCTGTAGCCAGTTGAGAGCTTAGAACACCCCACAACCCACACCTCTTCTCCAGGAGGAGCTGGAGTGTGTGGGCCCCACGCGCAGAGGTGCTGCGAAGAGACACCCGGGAATTACCCTGCCAACACTGAAAATCTCTCATGGTCCCAGGACCTAAAGGGCAAAGCTGCCAGCATGGGCGTTGTGCCAACAGGACAAGAAAAACACCAGCTCAGCTGTTTTCCAGTGGAGGAGGAGATGGGGCAGAATTAGTAGACATTTTATCCTAGCTTCCATTTTCACCCTGGAAATGCACAAGATCATTTTTAAAACCGTGTTCTCGCCCATGTGGATCGAATACAGACACCACTGTGACATTTTTCATCTAGCTGTGAAAGACCTTAATCTTCCTCTTGTAATAGCCTGGATTTAATTAAATCTCATGTCCTTCACAAATGAGAACTTACTCAAAAAAATCTTAGAGAACTGGTATTCATTCCATCAAAAAATGCAGCATCACCAACATCGTTTTTTAAATTCTTGGTATGGAATTTCCTTCCTTCTCCTCTTTTTGTTTACAGAAGATGAATTTTTTAAAAGTAGGTAAATTGCAAATGAGCAATAATGACTTTTTCTTTACCAAAACATGGAAAATAAGGGAGCTCCAGTGTCGAACAAGCTTGACGTATTGTGGTATCTTTCTAGAAGTGAATGGAAATCCTGCTTGCGACATTTAACACAGGAAATGAACCGCTATGTTCCGGGGAAGCAGCGTTAACATCTTCCCTGTAGAGTGATGGAGTCCAGGGCCCTCTGCGCGGAGCAGTGACCCCGCGTGGACACCGTCGCCATGGCGCTGTGCTTGGCTTTGCCTCACTGGCTTCCTCTACAAGGAAGGAAAGGAAGTCTTGCTCACCGGAACTGACCCTTGAATCAATGCCTGGTCTCCCCACCCCCACCCACCCTGCCTTTTTCATAGGAGATCAAATTTTTTAAAGAAATGACTTTTAAAACTATAGTGGCTGTGTGCCCAGATTATATCTCTTGGAAATAATACGCTGCAGCACAGCTTTCTAAAGAAAGAAACCATAAGGCATGTTTTTGAGTCTTGGTTGCTTAGTGCTTTTCCCTAAATGCGTTTTTTTTCTTTAAGTTGATTTTATTGGTGCATTTTATATATACATTATGATCACAGTTGACATTGAGAATTTGTACCAGTACATGACACGACTTAATTCTCATTTTTTCCTGCTCCCTGCCCTCCCAAGTCCTATGTGTGTTATTTTTAGACTCATTTTTAATCCCAGCCATGGGGCCATGTTCACCTCACTGATCTGTCCACCAGTATCTGCCTCTTTGGTAAAGACATTTTCTGTCTCAAAATTGCCTAAAATCTGCTAGGTTTCTCCAGTAAATAGCTCAGGGGATTTCTGTGTATCACTACTAAAGGGCACCCTAGTACGTTTGCTACTTCAGGCAGTAAGCAGCTGCTTGACTCGCTCTTTACCATGATGTTAGGTCAGGACCGGCCCGCAGGTCGGCGGCACTAGCTACCCTCTGTGCTGCCGCCCCCGCTGCTCCTTGGCCACACGGGCTGGCGAGCTCGCCCCTCTCCTCGTCTTGCCACATGAAGTTAGAGTGCCTTTTTATATTTGTATATTCTGAAAATGTTCTGTGAAACGTTTTGTATTTTTCCATTTGAGTGTTATCAGAGCAATATAATACCAGTGAGGTTTCATTTCAACCTTTCTTTGAATGTATAGTGTTTTTCCTACTTCCCGCATCTCTACTTTAAAATGAAAATGCTGAAGTTTTCTGTAAGAGTTATGTTTGATATTGCAGTGCTAAAACGCTCTCCTCTCACACTCAGTGAGCCCTCGGTCAGTATTATAGGAGAAGAGCGTGTTAAATAGTGACAATCTGGGTGTGTGCAGAAAGTATAATTGTGAGCATTTCCTACACCATGGTCTAAGGGTTCGATGCAAGTGCCCTCGTCTGGTGGTTCTGTCTGTATCTCCTTCATGCTTTCGCATGTGCAATATATCTTTGCAAAGCACGGTGATGCAAACCTGGTGCCAGTGTTATCTTTTGCATAATGTATTTGTAACGACCTAAAATATTGTTTGATGATTTGGGTGGGATTTTTGTCTGTAATGTTTTCTTACATATATGGGAGTCGGATGACTCTGGTAAATGTCATGGCTGTAAAAAATGCAGAAAATTTGTTTTTAGTCCAGTGAATGACTTGGAACCAACCTGACTCTTCTCAAGCACAGTTTGATACTTTTGCAACTACTGGATGCTCTCAAAACGTGACGAAGTACTTAACTGTAATATACTGTGGAAATGCATTCAGAGGGTTATTTTTACAAATAAAAGCGGTACAAATATTGTTGCAACTTGTGTTTTCTTTCATTTTTCCAAATTCTGCTTTTACCAGAGTTATGCTAATTTAGATCTGTGTCTCATCCTCAAGCCCAATTGGCTTTAAGTTTGGAATGTAAATGATCGAGCTGGAAGGGTGTTTCACAATTAGACAAAAAGTGTCCAACGTGTATCTATGTTCATTGCATTTCTTTCTGACCCTAGCAGTTTCTGTAAGAGACGTCAGCAGACTGAAAGCAAGGCCGTGTGGTAGACTGGGCCTGAGTTCCTCCGACCTCCCTGCAGCCAGGCGAGAGGCGATGTGGCACATCAGGAGGGGGGCGCGAACAGGGTCTCACAGTTAGGGCATCAGCCAGCTCAAGCTGTCAGCACCGCCCGAGAGCTGCTCCAGGGCCACGCTAGAACCACAGCTGGGCACCGTCACCGAGGGGACCCCAAGAATTTCCCTCTACCTGCCTCCACGGCCCACACTCTCGCCTGACAGCAGCTGCACGGCCGCTCCCCGGAAAACTGAGGGAGAAATTCCTAGCGCTGGATTTTCCTGCTAATGAGATTTGGGGGTGGCACCGGCCTGAGTTCCTGGACCAGAGTGCTTTAGCATGCTAGCAATTCCGACGCCACACCCGGTCCCACACTGGCTCTTGGCGAAGCAGCTGAACCCCACAGGAGCTCACCTCCTCAAACCCGCAGAGCCAGTGATAGACCGTGCCATGTGGGCCCCCGGGCGGTCTTCACTGCGCCCCGTGGGCCTCGGGCAGTCTCCTCTGTGCCCCTTGGGCCTCTGGTGGTCTCCTGTGCACTGTGGTCCCTGTTGGCAGCCTGTGGTGAATGGGCCTTCCATCCCACAGCGCGGAGGCTCGCCTCAGAAAACAAGCAAGCTGAGAAAAGCCAATCAGAGACAGGGCAGGACAGAACTGTAGGTATTTCTGGGTGTGTGGGGTCTTTCAAGAGCAATATTCCATCATTTTTCGCATATTCTATCCTTAGAAGCTAGTCACCAGGCCCACTCTATACTCAAGAGCAGAGGGTGGCCGACGCGGGGGAAACCCAGGCGCCTGGAAGCACCGGCAGCTGTTTCTGGAGGTGGCTTATCATGTCGGCCTACCACAGAGTCCCTGCAGGGTGGACGTCATCCTAGGACACACGCCTTCTAACAGGGGCTGAGGTGATTGTTCATTCGACTTCCCAAACTCACCCTTTCAAGAAAACAGATATCCCCTCACCCTACTTGTCCTTGTATCAGGAAGAAGACATGTCTTCCGGAGCAGTGATCACGCTGTTGAGCGACGGCATAGCCCTCTGTCCCTGCAGGACCGGACTCTGCGCTTCCATTCGCAGGTTCAGACTCCCGTTCGTCCACCCCCCTTCACGCACGGCGTGTATCCCAGCATTAGCTCGCGAGGCGCAGAAACATTGAGCTGAACGGCTAGTAACAGAACATGAAAACACTGTGGGGAGAAGCGCTGTGCCAACTGTCTCAGCAAAGGCCACACTGGAGGTGCCCTGGACGTAAAACAGAAAGCTCTCCAGGAGGAATGCAAATGGGCGGGCGCTTGCGGTTGGCACAGTGGCTGATGCTCAGGGAGGTAGTACCAGCCACGTACCATCTGGACACACCATCCGGTCCAGTGAGCCCTGAGCCCCCTGCAGTGCCTGTGTCCCCCCACCCGCTCTCCCTTTGTTTCTGAATCGCTTCTTCATCAACTTGCAATGGTACCTCAGTTCACAAACTCAATTGTCTCCATGATGCTGGTCACAAACCGAGCTGGGAGAGAAACAAAACAAGTTTACCCATAAGGTCAACATTGAATTTAACCATTAAATTTCATTTGCTTCTTCTCCAGTTGGACCAGAATCACAGAAAGTTACAAGTTCACGCATCACCTGTGAAGCCAGTCATGTCTTTCTCTCCGAGTGGAATTCGATACCCCATTTACTGTGCATCCCCTTTAAGGAGGGCCTCGAAGCTCGGGAGGAACCTTGGGAAACAGTACTAAGTCCACATGCCCTGGTATTTTTCCAGGAGAGACCAAATTCAGGTGGGTGGACAAGAGAAAAATAGCATGGGTTCAATACGAGCATTTGATTCTTTTATGACCTGTATTGGTCAGCTTTGGGACACAGCCACCTCACACCCACAGTTTAAAGAGGAGACGTTTGTTTTGGCTCATAGTTGTCAGAAATTTGGTCTGGTCGGCTCCAAGGCAGAAGCATGGTGGAAGGGCCTAGTGGAGAAAAGCTGCTCACCTCATGGGACACAGGAAGCAGTGAGAGGGGAGGAGCTGGGGACAGGGATACAGCTTCCAGGTCCGCCCCAGTGAGCCACCTTCAACCAAGTCCCTCCTAAAAGCACATTCAGCTACTGTACTAGTCAGTTGGTACATCTAGCGCTGTGTATACTACCCTGTGGTCCAATTGCCTTCCACACACAGGAAGCTTCTAGGGGACATTTTTGACCCATACTCTAACAATGACTAAGCACAAAAGTGCTTTGACACACATCTACGTCTCTCTTCCCTTCCCTTTTCTCTTTTCTTTTGAAACAGGGTCTCGCTTTGTAGTTCAGGCTGGCCCTGAGCTCACTGTGTAGCCCAGTCAAGCCTGGAACTCAGCAATCCTCCTGCCTCTGCCTCCCGAGTGCTGGGATTACAGGTGTGAGTCACCATGCCCAGCACTGTGGTGTGTGGTACTGGGGACTGAACTTGGGACCTTGTGCTTGCCAGGCAGACACTGGAACCCCTGAGCTGTTTTCAAATGGGTGTAGCATTGTTGGCGGTTTTCCCAGCTGAGCCCAGAGAGGGTGCGCAGGGTGGGGGGGAACCATACTGCCTCCAACAGCTGTGCGTCTGTGGGTTCCGACTGGGTGAGCAGGGAAGCGGAGACAGGAGAGGACAGCGTAAGAAGGGGACACACACAGCCCGTGGCGGGGTGGGAGCATCGAGCTGGAGCAGCAGCTGGGTGACCGAGGGGAAAAGCCCTGGACCGCGTCAGAACACTGGGAGAGTGACATGACGAATGCCTCAAAGCCACTGAGCAAAGAACTTGAGGAAAGCTAGCCATTTCCAAATGCCTATTATTTACATATTTTATGAAAAACAGTCACACACTCCAGGCTGACCCACTGTCAGACTTCAGGGTTTAGCCGCACTGGGGACTGTGCGTGCTGGCGAGCACCCGGGGCTGAGCGAAGTGCCCAGCGTCCCTTGCCTTTCTGTGAGACAAACACCGCTGCCTCTGAAGCTGCCTTTCTCCAGCCTCAGCTCCCCAGGAAGCTGGGATGACAGGCCTGCGCCACCACAGCTCGCAGGACGCAGCTTTTTTTTTTTTTTTTTTTTGAGACAGGGTCTTACTTTGTAGTTCAGGCTGGCCCTGAGCTCACTATGGAGCCCAGGCAAGCCTCAAACTCAGCAATCCTCCTGCCTCTGCGTCCCCGTGCTGGGATGACAGGCGTGAGCCACCACCCTGGCAGGATGCAGCTTTTGAGAAGCAGGAAGGGTCAGGCGCACTTCTGTTAGAAGGGGAGGGCAGGATGGAGTAGAAGGTGGTGACAGGTTTTACGGCCTGTAGTTAGCCTCAATGTGCTTAGAATACACGACAGGTGGTGGAGAGCGTCTGGAAGCACGAGAGGCGCCTGCGGATCAGACAAACATGTTAGAACAGTGAAAGAGTGAACACTTCCTGGTGGGCCTTCC
>PVIC010013314.1:0-38273 GCA_004025085.1 Thryonomys swinderianus
AGCTCTCTGAGTAAAGCATCCAAAGCAATATTTTTCAAATGCAGTGAATTATTTAAAATTAAAAGCAAACAAATTACATATAAAAATGTCCTGAACAAGAAAAAAAAATGATACACATTCTTCTTTTACCTTTTTCTCTGTTTTGGGGAATATGGTAGTCAATAAAGGAAGGAATATGGATTTCATGTTTCTGTTACACAGGTTCAACAAGCAAAATCTATGGGACTTTAAAACTTCAGTTTCTCATGAGTTTAACATACTCAGTTATAAAAGGAAGTTAATACTCTCTGCCTGCTTGGAATGTTTAAAAATAAAGTGCACTGATATGAAGAATTTATAGCACAGGGAATTTTCAGTACTCTATAGCTAATGTTATAACCAGCAAATCATACTTCCTTTAAAATTTTTCCTCAAATCATTAAGATTCGGGTGTCTTATATCAATTCCACCTCTACAAAACTGTTCATTAATTTAGACAGAAAAAATATTCATACCATAGAATTCTTTTTGTTTAATAATTTCTTCAGATTCCCAGTCCTGTAGAGAATGAGTACTCAGTAAAACCCCTAACCCAGTCTTGAAAAACATATAAAACTTTACCATGTGCACACATTTTTTAATTCCTGAAAAGGTAATTAATAATAATAATAATACAAACCATCTGCAATAACCACCTTTGGGAAAGAGAGCTCTGATTTCTAAGGAGAAAACTCCCGAGGCAATGAAAGTAGATGCTTCAGAATTATGCAGATTCCCTGCTCGGATCTTCTATATATGCCACAGGATGCAGTGGACTGCTTGTGTGTGTTCTGGAAATTCCTCCCCTGAAACTCCCATTCCAAAGACAGGGTAGGAAGCAGGGCTCTGGAGAGGCAGTTGGCCTCACTGAGGCAGCGGTGGCATTCCCATGATGTCACAGTGCCCTTAGAAGAGATTACAGTTCACTTTCTCCCTGCTGCGTGACAGACAAGAAAGATGCCATCTGGTGATTAGAATGTGGACCCTCCCTGGAAGCCAGCCATCCGAAGACCCTGCTCTGACCTTGTATTCTCCACATCAAGAAAATGAAAAATGAACTTTGGCTTTTTTAAGTTAACCAGTGAATGGCAATCTATTAAATCAGCCTCAACAGGCTAATATGCTAGAAAACTTACATGGGAAAGAACTGTTTTGTTTTGTGTTGTTTTGCTTTGATTTGCAGTCCTGGGATTGGAGCTGAGATCTTTGTGTTAGGCCATATCCCTAGTCCTTTTGTTATTTTTTTTTAGTTTTGTGACAGGGTCTTGCTGATTTGCTAACTTACCCAGGTTGGGTCAAACTTGTGACCTTCCTGCCTCACTGTCCTGTAGTGCTGGGGTTACTGTGTGCACCACCATTCCTGGTTTAGGAAAGTGTTCATTTGTAAGTAGGACAACTGAAAATAGTTCACGCAGAAGTAGCAAAAAAAAAAAAAAAAAAGGACTGCTAATAAATACTGAACATTTTGAGAACTGAAACCACAAAACAGCTGTCCATTAAAGCTAAGGAACAAAATAGTGGGTCAAGATACAGTGTAGAAACACATTATTTTAGGAAAGAAGAAAACACACAGATCTTCTGATATGTTCCTCTGCTTTTTAAAAACAAGACAGCAGGCCAAGAACATCAGATTGAAAACTGCCAACACAACAGAAAAGTACCCGAAAATTAGATGACAATAAAAATTTGCAACTGCATGATAGGCAGAAGCGACAGTGATGTGAAGGAATAATAAGAATTCATAGGAAAGAGAAGTGGACAAGTCGAGTTAGGTGAAAGATTAGAGAAGAGTGACGCAAACAACAGGCGAGGCATTGTGTGTTGTCACTTTTGAAGAGAAAGCATTTACACGTGTTACATATTTATCAGGCTTCCATATAGTCTAGTAAAGTTAATACCTACACTTGCACAGCAGTGCTTCTGATGAAGCAGCGTGCAGGGATGCTTGGGATTTTTAGGTAGGATTCGATTAGGGAACCAGGCCTCTTGAAGAGGCCTGCGTACCTGAGCAGTGTAGAGAGGCTAAATGGAAGCGACGCTTTGTCTTCTGGGCTCGTTTTCCAGAGACCTTCCCCACCACGATTTAGCAGGGTAGGATTCTGGGCTCAAGGGACCCCGGTTTCCAGGAGGATTGAGATCAGTCTCTGACCATCAAGACTCTACGCTCGTATGGCTGAGTGGGGGATGTGCCTGAGCGCCAGAGCACTTGTACTAAGAGGGACCCGGCAGGTGCAGCTAGAGTCAGAGTTCCCTGGTGAGAGAGTAAGAAGGAAAAGACCGTCAACACGTCCTGGCGTTCTCACGCCCACTCACTTAGGGCACTATTTCTTTCCGACTCTTTAAAACTTCTTCCTTTCACACAGACAGATTATTCTTAGGGTTGTTTCCCTGCGGCTCCTGTGCCTTCTGTCAAGCCATCACTCAGGAAAATTGATTGCCTGTGTTCTCCAAACTCACTTGGTCCAGACAGGTTCATTTGTTCCCTTTGATTTGTCACTAACTGGCCCATACTCAAGCAATCCCAGATAGTTTACAGGAGGACCTTAAAGGCTGTTTGGGTCTTGGAGAGGACAGTACCACTCTTCGCACACTCAGTCTGTAAGGGTTTAGGAACCTGCCCCCTCTTGAGATGGCAGTAGAGGCCTGATTCTCCAATTCTCCCCTCCTTAGATCTCAACAGCACCCATGACTTATCCACGATGATCCTCTTAGGGTCCATGAAGGAAAGAGCCTTTTGGGAATTATATGTTTTCGTAAATGACAGCACCAACATTCCTTGAGATAGAAGAGAAACTATGCTGGTCCCTTAATTCCCATAAAAAGAGAAAATTTCATTTGTTTCAGGCTTTGGTGGAGGTGTCATGTAACAGGGAGGACCCAGTTGTCTGGGTCGAGGGCTGTTAAAGGGCTGACTCTGTACACGGGGATCCAGTCCTCAGCCTTTCTGGCGCACTCTCCTCAGGAATTTCTCCTCAGATATGGAAAGTATTACATTCCCACTCGCTGAAGGAAAAGACTTATTTTGAAATAAACAGGTAACAGATGTGTAAATACCTTATCTTTTCTCTGGTATGAGAACCTGTAGATGTAAATGAGTTCTAGAATGTATGATAGACTTTGTGAAATAGGAAATATTCAAAGGGAATGTGATAGGGGAAAGTATGAGGGGAAAGAATAAAAACGATTTGAAAATTGAAAGAAAGCACTTGGATATAGGTGGTGGAGGGTTGTGGGGTGGGTAGGGATACCAGTAAAAATGAGAATTAACTCGTGTCATAGACTGGTACAAATTCCTCAGTGCTGAGTGTGATTGTGAGCTATATGTAAAATGTACCAATAAAGAATTCAATTAAAAAAAGAAAGACTTGCCGGGCATGGTGGCTCATGCCTGTAGTCCCAGCCCTTGGGAGGCAGAGGCAGGAGGATTGCTGAGTTCGAAGCTTGCTTGGGCTACATAGTGAGCTCAGGGGTCAGCCTGAACTACAAAGCGAGACCCTGTCTCAAAAAAACCAAAAGAATAAAAAAATAACCAAAGGTTGGGCATGGTGGCTCATGCCTGTAATCCCAGCACTCGGGAGGCAGAGACAGGAGGATTGCTGAGTTTGAGGCTTGCCTGAGCTTCATAGTGAGCTCAGGGGTCAGCCTGGACTACAAAGCGAGACCCTGTCTTAAAAAAAAAAAAAAAAAGACAGTTTTAATTGGACTAATATTGGGCGCATTGTCCTCTGGGAGATCAACTACAGGGATCTCTGGAAGGTTCTCTGAGTTATAATATTATTCTTCAACTAGATCTCTTTTACAAAAAAGAGAGGGCAAGAGCAAGGAAGGGTCCTGTGACCTGTGTCCAACTTTTCCAGCCCTTCAGAAGCATCCCCGTGAATTTCTCAGTGTTCCCTGACTCATTTTCTTGACTCGTGGGCTAAGAGTGAAGAGACAGGCCCTGCGGAGCACAGAACCTGGCTCCTCCTCAGTCTGAGACAAGCGCCCCAGGTCCTCGTGCTGGACTGCTGCCAGTAAAAACCGTCTGAGGGAGAAGCAACCAGGACTGGCCCCATTACTTACTTACAGCGGGGAAAATCACATGAGCACAGGAAAGCTTCACAGATGACCCAGTGGAATATATAGGAGCTTCTAAAAAAGAGAGTTTCTCTGTCCAGGATAAACGGGGGTGGTGTGATGTTTCTCCTTAAGGAAACTCTTAGCCAGGAAGACAGCAAAAGGACTCTTGGGGGAGGCAGAGCTTGCAAAGTGTGTGCTCTCACAGGGGTCGGGGCTGGTCCCTCATTCAGGCTGCAGTGGGTTTCTGTGGTTCTTGATAATATTTTGATTCTTCGTAGAAATGGAAGTGAAAATTAGAATAATCTGCACAGATGGTTCTGTCCTTCTAAATTAAAGAACCATAATAATATTGTTCATCTACTGAACCTCTATTTCAGAACTTCGAATTTTGCAGCCAAATTAATCATCTCAGGAGAGCTGAAAAGTTTGTCCTCTTATCTTTGAATCTAAGTCTCCTTGTTTCTGCCAAATTTTATATTGGATTTTTTTTGTCTATTTTATTTCTATGACCTTTAGGGCATGCTTATTTCAAAACATAAATACACCATGGTTAAATAAACCATTGTGCGTCTTCTGTGGATGCCCTGGGCTATTTATTACTAGAGCAGTTAACTCTACAATTAGTCTACTGCAAACCTAGGGTTACAGTTTCATACAGATCCTAATCTTTTGACTAGGAAAATTTCAGTAGCAAAGCACTGCATAGTTTTGAAATGATGAAAATATTTTTGTACCAAATAAGTTCTTCTGAAAGTTCAGTGCTTAAGAAAGTAGAGTTAGACTGTATACAAAGCCAATAAACATTTTGAGAAGCAGCAGCAAAAAACCATTCAGATTCCTGGACACCTGCTTTGGTACTCTCTTTTTTAGAAATTTTTTTATCATTATTGGTACATTGTATATACACATGGTATCATGATCACACTTGATATTGGGAATTTGTACCAGTATATGACACAATTTAATTCTCATTTTTACTCTTTTGATAGCGATACTCAGTGATATTTAAACACTGAACTTAGGAAATCTGTCACTTTAGCATTTAGAAGAGAAATTTTAATGAATTAATATATTTTCTTAAATCTCTAAAATAAACCTGTATGATTTCATTCGTTTTCCAGTTTTCAAATTATACTGGCCATTCTGGTTTCTAAAATTGATTAGAAAAAAACATCCTATCCGAACATTTGTCTTCAAAACTCCTTTTGGAGCTGGGCGTGGTGGCTCACACCTGTAATCCCAGCACTCAGGAGGCAGAGACAGGAGGATTGCTGAGTTCGAGGCTTGCCTGGGCTACATAGTGAGCTCAGAGCCAGCCTGAACTATAAAGCTGACCCTGTCTTAAAAAAAAAAAATACTTTTGGAAACTATAGAATTATTTTCTGTAGATTATTTCCATGGCTGCCCAAAATTTACAACTGATACTAACTTGACAAAAATATTCTAGATTTTAGAATTAGTATTAGAAGCATCCAGCAGTTTAGCTTTTAGCAGGACCATAAATAAGAAAGTTACTGTAAACATGAAGCATTAATTTATTCTTTTAAAAAAACTAGTGAAAGAAAATGATAACCAACTGATGTGCAGTGCATTCCATTTTGGCTTTGGCCTTCTTTTTAGAAGACAGTTTACTCTGGCATTTCTTTCTTTTCCTTTCCTTCATGTAGGCTTTGTTTTAATAATCTCCACAAATGACTCAGAGTTTGGGCCTTTTAAACTCAGTATAATAATAGAAAACATTCAGTCCCATTCATGTGTTTGTATTTAACACATAGTACTAGCAGGAAGCAACGAAAACTAACATCTTAAAGAAACACGTTGGTATCAGGCCGGAGATTTAGCCCAGTGGTTCCAGCGCCTGCCTTGCAAGTGCAAGGCCCTGAGTTTGATCCAGGTAACCATATACAATGCTGGGCGTGGTGACTCACAACCACCAGCCATCAATACCACACACCACAGTGCTGGGCGTGGTGGCTCATGCCTGTCATCTCAGCACTCGGGAGGCAGGGGCAGGAGGATTGCTGAGTTCCAGGCTTGCCTGGGCTACGTAGTGAGTTCAGGGCCAGCCTGAACTACAAAGCGAGACCCTGTCTCAAAAAAGAAAGAAAAGAAAAGAGAGCCTAAGACAGTCTCTAGAAGGAAACTGCTAATGGAGTTTCCCCCAAACTACACCTTAGTGTCACTGTGGTCATTATTGTTTTGAGAAGACCTCATTCAAATGAACTTACATTTAGGGCCTCTGTGCCCACCACGTGCTGTGGTATTGTGGGCAGTGAAGACTAATTTGGTGGCTATCTCACATAATTACATTCAATGAACTACGTTGTCTGCTAAGCATTCTATTAAAAATATTAGCCATTTGCTAGACCTAGAATTTTGTGCCTTCTGCAGAATTCTGGCTCCTTCGGGCTAGTAAATCAAAGCAGCAAGGATTGAGCCGCAAAATAAACTAGCAGGTTAGCAATCTGTAAACCGCCTCCTTCAGTGGCATAGAGCTTGCCACCTCAATAAACCATCTGGCCTTTTTGCATTTTTTTCCCATAAGTTAAGATTATCAGAAAAATACCAGCAAGGAGTTTTCTGGGCTTAAAAAAACAAAACAAACAATAACAACAACAAAAAAAAACCCCACTATGTATTCTGTGCCAAGGAGGAAGCCAACTTCAGGTATTTAATTACTTCAAGCTTGCTTTTTTTTTATTTTTTATTTTTTATTTTTTTTGGCATGATCTATTGCCTGACCTCACTCCAGTAGAGCTTGCTTTGAAGTTGGAGTCAAATTAAATCAAACTCTCGGATCATATGTGTCCCCAAGAATGTGGTTTTCCAGGTATGAACCAACTACCAATCCTGTCCTCTTCATTCCCTTTGGCATTTTAGTAGTCCTTGAAGATTCTGTGCCAGATATTTGATTTTTACGCCTTAGTCAAAGCAGCTTTACTGAGAGTTAAATGTACCTGTACAAAGTGCACTTTTGGCCCTGCCAGGGATTGGCTCATTCTGCAATGATTGTGCAAGCATTCATAATTACGAGTGTAGGTAAACGTGCTGCTGTCTTCTTGGAAAACTGAGAAGTACAAAGAATGTTTATGTGTCTTTCTCTGGTTTGGACACACCTGAGTTACCCTCCCCCTCTTAGTGGCCAAGAAAGTCGTCGTACCTGATTTGCAAGTTTGCCTGTTGGAGTCCACAGAGGGGGAGGCCTCTTCCCGCTGAAGCTGGATTTTACCTCCCTCTAAGCGAGGCAGTTTTTATTTGGACCCGCCCTTGGTTCTGAGTCTGTTACTGCTGAAGGAAAACCGTTCTGTGTGCAGCGGGAAGAACGTTTGCTCCGGAGCAGCGCCGCCGGGTCGGCACTCCAGCTCAATAAAACTCATCCAAGAAGAGAATGGCATCCTATGTTCTCCAGATAGCCGGGCTGGTGCTGGGGGGCATCGGCATGGTAGGCACGCTGGCCGTCACCATCATGCCCCAGTGGAGGGTGTCGGCCTTCATCGGGAGCAATATCGTCGTCTTTGAAAACCTCTGGGAAGGGCTGTGGATGAACTGCATGAGGCACGCCAACATCCGAATGCAGTGCAAAGTCTACGACTCTCTGCTGGCGCTCTCTCCGGACCTCCAGGCCTCCAGAGGGCTCATGTGCGCCGCTTCTGCGCTGGCCTTCCTGGCGTTCATGACAGCCGTCCTGGGCATGAAGTGCACCAGGCTGTCCGGGGACGACGAGGCGGTGAAGAGCCGCATCCTGCTCACGGCTGGAATCGTCTTCATCGTCACGGGCCTCGTGGTGCTCACCCCCGTGTCCTGGGTCGCGAACTCCATCATCCGAGACTTCTACAACCCAGTGGTGGAGCCTGGCCGGAAGCGGGAGCTCGGGGAAGCCCTCTACATAGGCTGGACCACAGCGCTGGTCCTGCTCGCTGCGGGGGCCCTGCTTGCTTGCGTCTTCTGTGGCACTGAGAAGAGCGGTGCTTACAGATACTCAGTCCCAGCCCATCGAACAACCCACAGGAGTTTCCACAGGGAGAAGAAGTCGCCGAGCATCTACTCCAAAAGTCAGTATGTGTAGTTGTCTGTGTTTTTAACTCTGCGTAGAAAACCGTGCAGATGACTGAAATGTTCACAGCTCTCTAGAACTAGGACTCAAAGGAGTGCTGATCTGGCATCCGTAACTGCCTAATATTGATTACAGGAACTGTGCACCCTCTATTTATGATTCTATGAACTATTTCAGTAGAATGGGATAGTACATGCACTACCTTTCACTGTTCTAGGAAGTAGGATGGTTTGTTTTCTAAAATGGTTTATGCATCTCCTTGTATATTCGTTACTTCAAAATGACTTTGCTGAAGGCTGTTATTTTACAAGTAGGATTTCTCTGTGTCATGGCATTATGTATGTAGATGAGCATTACGTTTATATCTCACATAAATAGAGACAAGCTTACAGCGTTTGATTTAAAATGAAATACTGATCCATTACACTGAACAAATAGAACTCAGCTATTGCTTTTCAAGGGAACCAGGGATAGGAATGAAGAAGGTTAATATTAATTGTTTAAAAACAGCTTAGGGTTTAATGTGTTCCATTTATAATGAAGGTTAAAATGAAGGCTTTAATCAGCAATGTAAAGGAAACTAAATGGCTTTCCGATATCCCTTTTTTTAGCTCAGGAGTTAGAAATCCTAACTTCTTTATCTCCTTTCCCAGGAGGCTTTTCTTTTCTTGTATATTAAATTAATATGTTTTAAAAAGCAGATATTTCCTTGAGAGGAATTATATTCAGCTACTTTTCCTGGGCTGTCCTATGAAAGAAGATAAAGCTATGACCTAAGAAAAATTAGCAATCTGAGGATAGTGAATTGATTATCTTAATTCTTTTACAACTGAAAGATGACATGGTGTGACCAAAAAAGTCATATATATATATATATATATATATATATATGGTAATATATATAAATCATATATATACATGGTAATATATATAAATCAATATATATGGGAATATTTTAAATATTTGAGTGAAGTCTTTGGTGAGAATACACAGAAAAGTATATTCTCAGAATATAATCTGCCTCAATATGGATGCTTAAATCAAAGTTATCCTTTTAGCTCTTTCATAGATACATTTCTTTATTTGTTAATGTTTTTTGTTTTGATTAAGTGTACAAACACTATTCATGTCTCCTCCAAACCTGATTTAATTGATCACCCAGTCAGAAGTGTGTATCTATAGTTGTCCCCTGAAAGGACCACTTGTGGTATTGTTTTATGTTATTTGTATTAATAAATGGTACCTTTTCATAATTATATGACATGCTTTCATTCTTCATTCTGTATTTTATTAATTTTGCCACAGCATTTCTAAACCCTGTTATTTTTGTTTCTCCCATTTTTAGAAAGAATTGCAAGGACTCATTTTAAAGATAGAATTCATGTTAAGTTTTGAGAATATAATATATAATATGTTATTTAACAACAATCTTTAGATTTTAAATATGTACCCTAATATTTGATGTAGGTAATTTATAACTTTTTAAGAGTATTGTATACTTCTTTAAAATTTATTTTTTAGGGATATGGATTTAGCTCAGTGTTGCTACACCTGTCTCAAAAGCACAAGGTCCTGAGTTTGATCCTTGGTATCTGGAAAAAAACCCTATTTTTTATAAATATTATGTATCATACCCATATTTCATGTTTTCCATAGGTACATGTATATTTCAAACTCTGTGAAATCATATGAATTAATAATAGTGATTCATGTTCAAGGGGCACATATTATACCCCAAAACCTGTATTGATTTTTACACATATCATTAAAACTTTTATGAGGCTAATAGTGTCTTTATTTCAACTTATAAGATCTGATACCCCTCAAAATTTAAGTGACTTTATTTAATAGTGTCAGGAGAAAAAAATGAGGATTGATTTTATAGCTTTGGGCAACATAAATTTTTTTCTAGCACTTTCTACCTTAATAAAGGATCTTTGTGAAAAACCATATTTATCTACTGTAAGTTAGGAAAAGAATTTGCTTTTTTTTTTCTTTTTTCCCCTATATCAGTGATTTTCTTGTTCTTCAGTGCTAATCCATCCTAGCCAAGCTTCTTTGCATCAAAATAGTCTTAAGAGCAGAAATAAAGCAAAATTAACTGATGGACTTGGAGAAGAGATACTGGGGCACAGTCTTCTAAGTATCACTTCAATCAACTCTTTTTTTTAATCTAGAAAGTTCTGAACATCTCAAAATCAATTTATTATTTCTGTCCTCTTTTCCTTCAAAGATAGTCATGTAATTTCTAATATTCATTGTGACATGGTTTTTCTTGTATTTTGGAGACTGTTTTCCACTTTTCCACATTTACTATCATCCCATCTCTTCCCTGTAGAGTTTCAAAGACTTTTCTTCTTTCTATTTTACGGAATTTATTTTCTAGCTGTCCTCCATTCTTTTACTTCTGTTCTTCTTAACTTCCATATTAAGTCCCAACAAGCCTTTCCCATTCTTTTGTGAAACCATCCAGCTCCCCGTAAAGTAAAATCCAAATGCCTTAGCGTATGATAATAGACATTAGTGGAAAATAATATATAATCTTTGAGACAATTGACATCAGATAGTATGGCATTCGTAGTATAACCAGTGTAAGAACAATTCTAAAGTTGCATTCACATACCCAGGGCTTTCTTTTACATTCTGAAAAAGATACACGGTGAATTGGCAATGGATTAGTTGGTGTTCTTATATGCAAACATAGGTCCACTTATGTAGTTTAAAAGCAAAAAACAACCCCAATAAAATTAAGGGAACGGACATGAGGAAGTAGAGGGTAAATTTTTAAGTCCCCACCTAATGATTGGCTTTATGAAAAACTTTTATGTATTTCAGATTTTAAAATACAATGTATTTCAATTTACTTTTCTATTATTTTCCAGTTAATAGACACAATTAGCACTTTGAATTTAAGAAACCTCCTTTGCCTCTCCTATCTTTAATCTCCTAATTTTGTAATGAAGACAATAGAGGTTGTTACAGAAGGAAAGTACACAAACTATGAAGCAGCCAGCTGGATGCAGAAACCAATAAATGCTTCTCTTCTGATAAAATGCTGTTCTAAAATTACTTGAAATTGTATATAAAATTTACATATGAATGAATTAGTAAAAATATAAAATGAAATTTGGAATCATTATTTTATTTATTTATTTATTTGTTTGTTTATTTATTTATTTATTTATTTAGTGACAGGGTCTCCCTTTGTACTTCAGGCTGGCCCTGAGCTCACTATGGTGCCCAGGCAAGCCGCCGTAAACTCAGCAATCCTCCTGTCTCTGCCTCCCAAGTGCTGGGATGACAGGCGTGAGCCACCACGCCCAGCACTGTGGTATGTGGTATTGATTGCTGGTGGGTGTGAGTCACCATGCCCAGCATTCTATGTGGTTATCGGGATCGAACTCAGGACCTTACGCTTGCGAGGCAGGCACCGGCACCACTGAGCTAAATCTCTGGCCCTGGAATCATTATTTTTATTAGTATTATAATCTCAAGATTACAAATCTTGTCACCAGATTATTTTATGGCTATGTATCTCTGGGAAATAGATTTTCTGGTTAATTATGAAAAATATAGATCCATTGTAATAGTTTTACAGTTTATAACAAAAGCAGAAATTAAAAAATGCATATAAAAAGCATGCATATGTATTTTGCTTAGTAAGGTTTAGACTACTGTTTTAGGACAAAGGTTAAACATATTTTCATTTATCTTTTCAATCTTTAATTATTGATGTCATTTATACCCCCACATTCCCAAATATTATGGAAGTTTTTGAGCTCCGGAGCCAAAGCAATCCAGCAACAAGTTCTGATAGTACCTTGAATTAGAAGATGTACCAGTTCAAGGGCCTGAGTCCTTTCCCCAGTAACAGTGCAGTCCCAAGGCCTCCCTTTGGAATGTTTTCCTGGCTTACCACAAAAAGCCACCAGAGACAGGGCACCACCTGGCCCTGGCTTCCTTGTGACTCTATGGTCACAGTATCTTTGCTCATAAGCCCTACACTGACCCTATCATTAGTCTTTGCTGCAAATAAAGCCCTCTCTCTTCACTCCCAAGCACTAGGTAATTTACTGCTTTGTTTCTGGTATCTACAATGTTTCCACCTTGAGAGACATCTCATTTCTTAAGGCACTTATCACAGACCTTCTGTAGTAAATTCACAAGTTCTCCTTCCTTGCCCTGAGCAGGAATCCGAGGGCTGCCTGAACAGTATCCTTCCAACGTCTTCCTCTCAAATCTGATCTCACAATCTGAAGCTAACAAGAGTGCTGGGCCTGGGCTACCAGGCAGAGCCCCAGGGCCTTCTGCTAAGATGCAGGCTGTGCCGCCTTCCAGGAGTCAGCAGCAGCATGCTGTTCAGCCCAGAGTGCATTGAGAACCAAGGCCTAGAGTTCAAGCTCTCCCGAGTATGAGGAAGGTGGAGAAAAAACTGGTCTCACTTGCTGGACAAGCAGTAGTGGGAGAAGATACGTCTATCCACTTGTGAGTGAGAGTGGGATAATCTTGGGACCACTGAACGTGGGAAACTCGTGCCTCTGTGTTTCTCCATGTCGGAGTTCCTGGGTACTTTAAAGTCAGGTAACAGGACACTAGAGAGTTGGGCACATAAAGAGGTTTCTCAAGACTTCAGCAGAGAGATTATAGCAACTTGCTAATCACTATTTCATCCTCAGAATTTAGAATCCCTGAAACTCCGGTGAGAGCCATTTCTAAGTAGAACAACTTGACTTTGACAAAGGAAGTGATCTCATAATCACGTAACAGAATAAGGAATCTTAGAATCATATACAAGAGTACTCAAGGGACCTCAAAGACTACAGAAGGAAAATGCCTACTGACTTTCAATCACTGGTACCCTTTAAAGGAAGAGATTTTGGGGGAGAGAAAAAACATTTATTTTTCATGGTATGAAGGAGAGAACTCAGGGCCTTATAGCTGAACATCTTTAACAGACAAATTATACATAGAAAAGTTTAAAGCAGATTGACTAGCAGGATTTTGTTTTGTTTGGTTTTTTTAAATCATTTTATAACTAAAGCAACTTCCTTGTCAGTTTAAAAGTATTTGAGGAATTGAGAGAAGAAGGATGGCACTCTTGTAGATAAAAGATGTTTGGAAAGTCAGTAAAATGAAATCTCAGAACACAGAGAAAAAATATAATTTATAGAGAAGGAATGTAAGGAAGTTCATGTAGAAATCCCGGAGCTTAAGAGGCCAATCTAGGGCCCTGGATGAAGAACAGATGAAACGGAGGATATCATCTAAAAATATGAGTTAGCTCAGAAACTAAAAAGTTTACAGATGAAAACAGTTCATGGAAATCTTGAGGGGAAAATGTTCAGCTATATTGTTGTCCCAAATATGAACAGAGACTATCCAAGGCTTCATCAGTCATAATAAATTGAATAGTAAGAAACACAAAATCATAGTTATATCTCAACCACAAACTTAACAATCTAGAAGATGATGGATATTAATATACAAAGTTAATAACATAGCAAAATTGTTAACCAAGGAAATCTACTTCCAGCCTCCTCCAAAAAAAATTGTATTCACTGGTTAGTAAGACATTTGAGACTAGTTCAGGCAACAATGACTATGCAATCCCAATCAAAATATGAATAGCATTCTTCACAGGACTATAGAAATCAATCCTAAAAATAATAGGAACCAGAAGAGACGCAGCCTACTAAAAGTGGTCAGTCCTGGATGATAAGAGCAAAGAAGAAAGAGTCACAGTCCCAGACATTAAATTATATTATAGAGCAAGAACAATAAAGCAGCATGGTATGGGCAAAACAAAAGAGAAAACAAGCAAAAACACATACATAATCAAGAGCACAAAATAGAACTTGCAGAACTAACCCCAGTAAAAATATCATATTGATCCATCAATAGATATATGGATAATGAATATGTGATATTTATACTCAATGGAATATTGCTCTGCCATGAAAAAGGATAAACTTGAATTATTTGTAGGAAAATGCTTGTACTTCTAGATCATCAGCTGAATAAATCATATTTGTGATTTAATTATACTTTCTCTTTTCCTGCCAGAAACCTAAAGAATAAATAATTTAAAAAGCAAAATAAAAGATAGGTAATAGGAAAAGGGAGATAGAACTTCTGCAAAAGGGAAGAAAGCCCTAAGATGAAGGTCATGGCAAGGGGTTGAGTGAAGTGGAGATCAAAAAGAATTAAGGGGTATTGGGTACATATCCTACCTGCTCACAAAGGGTGCCATCTTTATGTACTGCAATTATGTATTAATATAAAGAAGGAAAACCATTTCATGAGTTAGTTTCTGACTTTAAGCATGTCTGATCTCCTAGACAAGGTTCTCAGTGCCCATACTCTAACCTTGTTGGACCCTGTGTCATTTCTTTGCATCTGGGGATTCTCTCCTGTAGACCTATGGTCAGCATCTAGGACCTTATCTTCCTATATTGCCACGTGCGTTTGAGGCCCTAACTGCTTGTTCTTATTCAGCCTGATACTCTCATGCACCTCCCTGGGATCTACAGAGCTCACACCCTGGGCCACTGTTGGGACAAGCAGACCCCTGGTATGTGACAATGAGCACTCCTACCCTTTCCTTTCCATTCTGGGAAGGAAAATTAACTGTGCATTATTGTTCCCTGTTTTTTTTTTTTAAATCACCTTGAATTATAAATTCCTCCATCTACCCAAACAGTAATTTGATTAGATCTCTCCTTATGCCCATGTGAAGACCATCTTTAAAGAAAATGCATCATTAGTTGCCAACCAAACGGTGCTAACATGGCTGTTGATCATTTTCCTGGACTCTTTTACGAAGATCCATCAAGTGCATATTACAAGACTCATGACAGGATGTATATTTCATAGGGAGAGAAAACATGAGAACTAAGCTGACTGATGTCTGCTGCGGGGGGCCAGGGCTCTAAGATGCGAGTAGAAGCACATAAACCCTGTGATCAAATCTGGCATTTGAGCCTCAGTTACTCAGCAAGAGAAGGGGTCTATCTTCAGAGGGCCCTTGCTGTTAGTTGACTAGAATAACTTCAAGTCATAAACATGTGGGAGATTGTTTTCCTCTGGATGAACCCAGTGAGTTAGCACAGGTGGTCACCCCAAATACCATGCAATTTTATGAAGAACTGAGTGAGATACATTGCTTCTATCAGCTCTTACCTGAAGATGATTTTCACATTGAAAACACAGGTTATACAGTGTATCTGCTTGAGTAGACCAAAAATAAAGCTTGATTTATCTCTTTTCAGTCATAGCAGATTCCAGTGATCCCAGTGCAGAACTGTCTGTTCTATTCATCTGGTTGTGAATATTCATGCAGTAACAGAACTGGTTTCATTCTCCACTCACTTTGCAGAGAGGCTTCCTGGAATGGAAGATTTTTCTTTTTTTTTTCTTTCTTTTTTTTTTTTTGCTTTTTGAGACAGGGTCTCGCTTTGTAGTTCAGGCTGGCCCTGAGCTCACTATGGTGCCCAGGCAAGCCGCCGCGAACTCAGCAATCTTCCTGCCTCTGCCTCCTGAGTGCTGGGATGACAGGCATGAGCCACCACGTCCGGCATTGTGGTATGCGGCGTTGATTGTTGGTGGGCGTGAGTCTCCATGCCCAGCATTGTACGTGGTTACCGGGATCGAACTCAGGACCTTGCGCTTGCGAGGCAGGCGCCAGAACCACTGAGCTAACCCTCCGGCCCTGGAATGGAAGATTTGAAGCGCTAGCTCCACAACTGAGGCTGAGGAAAAAAGAAGAAAAATATGTCAATAATGTAGAAATTTATGCTGAGTAAAATCGAAGCCATTAATCAATGTTTCATAATACATAGTCACCTGAGTATCACTTTTAGTGATGAGAAGTTGCCAACAGTCTGTCTCAGAGAGAAAAAAGTTCAATCAATTATCAAATATTGATCCATTCATTTGCCTACCAGCTTTTACTGTTGAGGTCTTCATATGTACATGAATATTGTCCCTGGTACAATATCTTGAAAATAGAATGATTTGAAAATTATGCAGTCACCATAATCATGATGAAAGCCTTGTCTTTTTCTTTCTCTGTCTCCCTCTCTCTCTTACAAACACACACACATTCACACGCACACACACACACACATGTAAAAGTAAATGGGTAAAAAGAAAATATACGTGGCTATTAAGATATTTTCTCTACTTCTGTTTTTATTGAACAAGTATTTTCATCCCAAGAAAAATCTATGGATTTATAAGTGAGTGTATTTTAAGGGTGATGTATATTAAACAGAGAAGACACTTGACTCACCAGAAACAGCAAGACTATGAAAGAAACAGAGAAGGAAGATTATTAAACTCGGAGTAAGACAATACAAAGACAGGAAACTGAGATGAGACGTAACAAAGAAGGATGAAAATGGCAGATAAGAAAATTAAGGAATAGTTTTCACATCTGAGGAAACACAGACGTGATTGGAAGAGCTCGTTTACTATGTTTGCAGCGCAATTAATGCTCTTAAAAGAAAACTCACAGCTGGTCTGAAAAAAAATATTCTTGACTTTAAGCTTAACCAGAGAATATTTGAAATTTCCAAGTGGAGGAAAACATTGTTTAAATAAACGTAAATTATAGTAAATAAACATAAATTATATTTTCATTTTATGCCCTGGCATAATTTTTTTGTTCATTTTGATTTTGTTGTTATTTTCTGCATTTAATAATTAAACTTCCTACATTATTGATAGAATTCCCTTTTAAACATGATAAAAAGTATGTGAGATATTGGTTTTGTAAGTAGCCATTTTTCCCCCTGGCATGCAGGATTGAACTCTGGACCTTGCACTTGCAAGACATGTGCCATACCACTGAGCTAAATCTCCAGCCTCTAGTAGTAAATTTTTAGCTTCACTTGTATGTATGTATGTATGTATGTGTGTATGTATATATTTATTTATTTATTTTTGAGACAGTGTCTCGCTTTGTACTTCAGGCTGGCCCTGAGCTCACCGAGTAGCCCAGGCAAGCCTCGAACTCAGCAATCCTCCTGCCTCTGCCTCCCAAGTGCTGAAATGACAGGCGTGAGCCACCACACCTGGCACTGTGGTATGTGGTATTGATTGCTGGTGGGCGTGAGTCACCACACCCGGCACTGTATGTGGTTACCTGGGATCAAACTCAGGACCTTGAGCTTGCAAGGCAGGCACCAGAACCACTGAGCTAAATCTCCGGCCCTATCTATTTATCCTTTTTGAGACAGGGTCTTGCTTTGTAGTTCAGGCTGGCCCTGAGTTCACTATGTAGCCCAGGCAAGCCATGAACTCAGCAATCCTCCTGCCTCTGCCTCCCGAGTGTTGGGATTTCAGGCATGAGCCACCACCTCCACTAGTTAGCTTCAGTTGTTAAATACTACATTCCCTGTTGTTTTCTGATGCATTATTTATCCACTAGTAAATCCACAGATATCTCAGTATGTTTGAGCTACTCTGCTTCATTGATTTCTGAAGCTGTTAAAAGTAGCCTGCTACTAACTTATGGAAACCCTAGTGGTTTTCTGAAGTTCTTGGATTCTTGTCTTGAATACTTCATGCTCATGTTCCACTGATGACCAGTAGAAATAATTTGACACCATGTTTTTCCCAGTTCACTGCAGAATGAGAACTGAGGAGAAAATACTAGATTGATACCAAGAAGACTGAGACAAAATTCAGTCTGCTTTTCTAAAAAGCAAATGTGGCTGGTATAGTTTAATGGTACAGAAGTGTCTTGGTACTATCGATTCTTATACCTTTCCTAATCATAGGTGATATAAATGAAGTATTTGGCATTTCAACTATGAGGGGCATTATTCATCTGAAAAAAATTTTGTAAATCAAAACTTCATCAGAGAGCTTTCCTCTGAGAAACTATCAAGATGAGACCTGACTGATGAAGACTAAAACTGCAGCTACATTCAGGGAGCCAGGACTAGTCCTTCCCAACTAATGTGTAATGGTGGACAGTAAATGGAACTGATTCCTGAATAAGTTCCCTAATTACTGAAGTGAAGACTTAAGAAGCAGGCTAGATCGTACAGAGAACCTAATCAAACTCTAAAAATCCTGAGTGAAGCAAAAAACAAGTATACTGTTGTTTTTTAAATTGGATTCTTTATTGGTACGTTTTACGTAAGCATCATGATTACTGACACGTAATATTGAGAATTTGTACCAGTAGATGATATGATTCAATTTTCATTTTGTCTCATTCTCCTACCCACCCTACAACCTCCCATCCTGACATACATATGCTTTGTTTCCTTTTTTTTTTTTGCTTTTTGAGACAGGGTCTCACTTTGTAGTTCAGGGTGGCCCTGAGCTCACTATGGTGCCCAAGCAAGCCACCGTGAACTCAGCAATCCTCCTGTCTCTGCCTCCCGAGTGCTGGGATTACAGGCGTGAGCCACCACGTCCAGCATTGTGGTATGCGGTGTTGATTGTTGGTGGGCATGTCTCTACGCCTAGCACTATATGTGGTTACTGGGGATCGAACTCAGGACCTTGCGCTTGCGAGGCAGGTGCCAGAACCACTGAGCTAACCCTCCGGCCCCTTTGTTTCCTTTTTAAAGTATTTTTTCTTTCCTCTTGTTACTTATCCTTACCTCTTTCCCTTTGAATATTTTCTATTTCACAATATCTGTCATACATTCTAGGCCTCATTTACATGTTCAGATTCTTATACCAGAGAAAATATATGGTATTTACACATCTGTGATCTATTTATTTCACTTATGTGTATGTCCTCAATGTATGTCCATTTGAATAGACTCAGTCTCATCATTCTTTATGGAAGAGTAATATTCCAGTTATTAAAAACTACATCCTCTTTATCCATTCTAGAGTTGATGGGCCTTTGGGTTGTTTCCAAGATTTAGCTATTACAAACTGAGCTGCTATAAACATGGGTGCACATATGTCACTGTGGTATGAATCTTGTAATTCTTTTGTGTATATCCCCGACAGGGAAATAGCAGAGTCAAATGGAACCTCTAATCCTAGTTTTTTGAGGAACTCCACATTGATCTCCACAGTGATTGCATCAGTCTACATTTCCACCAGCATCTGTTGTTGGTTAATTTCAAGATAGCAACCATTCTTTTTGGATTAAGATGGAATCTCAGTGTTGTTTTTATCTGTATCTCTTGAATGACCCAGTGATATTGAGCAGTTCTTCATATGCTTCCTGGATGCTTTTACTTCTTCCTCTGTTCATTTCAAATGCCCATTTTTGAATTAGGTCTTTAACTTGGGGGGGGCTGATAAATATACTGTTTTAATGTATACCTTTCCACCATGATAACCTGGAAACCTAACCCCAGTCTCAATTTATGCTCTATTTCCTGAGAATGCCAAACAACTGAGTACCTGTGTCTGTCACCATAGGCCTATTCTGACAAACCTAAAATATTTTTGAAGACCTCTGCCAACCAGTAATATTCTTTTTTTTAAATTAGTTTCCCTCCTGCATACCTGGATAATGTTTTCAAGGGTGTTGATATTTACATGAGTCAAATTCAACACTGATAATAGAAATTGCTGGCTTTAGTTATGTAAATAACTAAATAGAGCTGAATAGAAAAACCAGTAAGCAACAAACCAATACTGAAAACCTATCACATGAAGAATAGTCATTAAGCCCTAAACTGAGGGAGACTCAGACTGAGGAACTATCAAGAATCATCCTGGATGCCATGTCTCCAGTACACCCCCAACATCAGCACACATCCAAATCACTTAGAACATTTTGAAATTAGCCAGCAACAAATGGCAGTGAGGTTGTGGAGAAAAAGGAACCCTTCTCCACTGTTGGTGGGAATGTAGACTGGTACAACCATTGTGGAGATTCCTCAAAAAACTAGGATTAGAGGTTCCATTTGACTCTCCTATTCCCCTGCTGGGGATATACACAAAAGAATTACAAGATTCATACCACAGTGACATATGTGCACCCATGTTTATAGCAGCGCAGTTTGTGAGAACTAAATCTTGGAAACAACCCAAATGCCCACCATCTCTAGACTGGATAAAGAAGATGTGTTTTTTTTTTTTAATAAATGGAGTATTACTCTGCCATAAAGAATGATGGGACTGAGTCATTTATACTCAAATGGACATACCTTAAGGACATACTCATAAGTGAAATAAATAGGTCACAGTTGTGTAAATATTGTATTTTTCTCTGGTATGAGAAACTGAAGTTGTAAATGTGTTTTAGAATGCATGATCGATATTGTGAAATAGTAAATATTCAAAGGGAAATGGGGTTTAGGGGTTAGTAAGAGGGGAAAGAAAAAATGGTAAAAAAAAAAAAGAAACAAAACTTGTGTTTATAGGGGTAGGGGGTGGTAGGGTGGGTAGGGGAAGGGAAAAAATGAGAACTAAGTCATGTCCTATACTGGTACAAATTCTCAATGTGGAGTATAACTATTATATGTATATATGAGGTACCAATAAATTAAATGTAAAAATACATAAATAAATCAATTAGTACAGAGTAGAATGTGTGTGGCAGTGCAGATGAATGTGAGTTAAAACATGTCAGAACAGGTCTAGAGATTTAGCTCAGTGGTTCCAGTGCCTGCCTCACAAGCACAAGGCCCTTAGTTTGAGCTAGGTAACCACATACAATGCGTGGCGACTCACGCCCACCAGCAATCAGTACCACATACCACAGTGCCGGGCGTGGTGGCTCACACCTGTCATTCCAGCACTCGGGAGGCAGAGGCAGGAGGATTGCTGAGTTCAAGGCTTGCCTGGGCTCCATAGTGAGCTCAGGGCCAGCCTGAACTTACAAAGCAAGACCCTGTCTCAAAAAAAAAAAAAATCCAAACAAAACGAAACAAAGAAAAACATGTCAGAACAGATTTACTAATAACAGAAGACCATTGGAGTTGCCACGTGCTGTGAAAGATAAGCCTTTAATTTACCAAGACTAAAAGTTTGTCTGGGTGTCTTTGACCTGCAGCCTGATTTATCCAAATCTACTTGCTCTTGTATACCTCAATGAATTTATTCATTGGTCCTGTTTTGGTTATGTATCTATACCTTTTTGATTAAATAATTTCATTTAAAGTAAAGAAAAATACCACAAATTTGAAATTATCTAAACTTCACACAAACTTTGAGAATGAATTTTAAGCTATCACTCTTCTTTTTTATGTTTAACTGATTTTGTTGGTACATTTTTATACATACATTATAGTCACATTCAACGTTGAGAATTGTTACCTATACATGGCACATCTCGATTCTCATGTTTCCCCCTTTCCCCTGACAAAAAGTACGGTAGGTCCTGTGAAATAGTAACAAAGTATTCAAAGGGAAAAGGGCAAGGGAAAGAATAAACTTGATGCCATGCTTCTCAAATATAGTCAGTATCCAGCAATGGAAAAAGAAACGTATGAAAATAAGGGCGACTGGCCTTTTGTGAAATGCTCTGTTGTTTAGGGCAGCGATCAACAATCCTTGCATCATCATGGAAAGGAAGCTTTTTCTCTTCAAGGACTTGAGGCTCAGGAAGATTGAAAACATCTCCCAAATCCCATGTATCGAATAGGAAGAAGCGCCCAAGCACAGACACTGGAAATCTGATTCTAAAGCCCATGCACTTCCTATGGTCCTGTGCAGCTCGCACAGGGGCACCTCTTCCTGTTCTATGGACCTGAGCACTGTGATGCTTCAACATCTCAAAGGCACGACCTTTAGATAGTGACTCAACCATTCTCTAGTGGAAACAGGAAGAAGTTATCTATTTCTTATTAGCTTAATGCTACAGAGGGACAAATTCACTCACCGATTCACTTCCAGGACCAAAGACAGAGCCAACATTCTTTAAGAATTTAGCATAATGTTCTCTATCTCTCAATGCTTTCTTCCTTCTACATAGGATTCTTTGTTTTGTTTTTTGTTTTTTGAGACAGGGTCTCGCTTTGTAGTTCAGGCTGGCTCTGAGCTCACTATGTAGTCCAGGCAAGCCTCGAACTCAGCAATCTTCCTGTCTCTGCCTCCCAAGTGCTGGGATGACAGGCATGAGCCACCACGCCTGGCTCTTTGGTTGGTTTTTGACCTTCATCACTTCTTAGGAGGCAAACTAGAGGGTTTTTAGCATGAGATATGAAAATTACTACCTGTTCCCAGTAACAGCACTGCTGAAGGCATTGAGGCATTTCAGGAACTCAAGAGAATTGGGCCACATATGGGAAACACGGAGCAGAAATTGGCTACTTGCCTGTGAAAAAAGTTTTGCATATTTTTGTTTTAATGAAGCTTTGTTTTATAGAATTGGGCACAATATTGCACAATTCATTTTTTTGACTTTCATTAGATTCTATAATAAATCTGAAATCCAAAAAGAATAGAATCCATCCCTCATTTAGCTCTGTCCTGAATAACTGAGGATAGGTTCCTCAGTCTAATTTAGGCAGAGGTCAAGTTTTACTTTGTCTTGAGGTTTTTGTTATTATATATTTTCTGTGCATTAGTCTGTGTTGGCTATGATGATTACTTTCACTGATGGGGAATCAGTAAATGGAGGTTGTGCTTCTTGATTCTTACATCCCCTTCCACTCCTGCTCCTTCTCCCTCCCTGTTTCTTGGTCCCCTTCCCATTCAAGAAAGATCTATCTCTTACCTATCTTTTATTTTGCTCTTTAAATGACTTATACTTTGGGTTTTATATCAGAAAAACAATGAAATATTCGTTACATGTCTGCTTTATCTCACTTAATGTGATCTCCAGGTGCATCCATTTTCCTACAGATAATTCAGATGTATCTTTCTCGTGCCTGAGTAGTATTCAATTGTGTGTGTGTGTGTGTGTGTGTAGCCTTTTCTTTGTGGATAAATATACAGGCTGCTTTCAAGATTTAGCTATTTTGAGTTGTGCTGCTTTAAATATGAATGTGCATGTGCATTTCAATATAACATTTTTAACATTTGAGAAAAATAAATAGAGAATAGCTAGGTCAGATGAAATTCCTATTTTTATTTTTTAAAGGAATCTCCATACTGTCTATTAGAGTGGTTATCTTACTGTACATGCACAATAATAATATACAAGGTTTTCTTTCCCCTGTATCCCTGCCAGCATTTATTATTATTTGACTTCATGATAAACACCATTCTTTCTAGTATAAGACGGAGTCTCGGTGTTGTCATTTGGATTTCTCTCATGCCCATAGATATTGAATAATTTTTCATGTACTTATCGACCATTTGTATTTATTTTAAGAAATGTCTATTCTTTTTAAGTACCCATTTTCCACCTGGGAGTACTAAAAATGTCTGTATTAAATTTTATTACTCACTAATTTATCTGCCTTTTGTGTAATAGGAGCTACCATTTAAATTTGTGAGTCCCTTCATATAGTGATTACTGAAGTCTTTTTTTTTTTTTCCAGACTGAGAGTCATCCTGGAAGGTATTTAACTTTATTTGGGGAACTATATGAATAAGGATAATATTGCTATTTGTTTAGCTTTTTCTGGAATGGGAATAAGAGAGAGAGTTTCACAAGATATGTTATATTTGAGCAGAAAGATGAAAGATACATATTAGTGTTTGAAAGGAAAGCGAAAGTATTGCATCCATGACTGATGCATTAACAATGTTGATTTTTTTTTTTCTCCACGCCATCTATAAACCAGTTAGATCGGAGAGATCTTTCCACCATTCCACTAAGTTTTTATGCCTGGTCTTGATGGGGCCCTCCCTCTGAGAACGAGACTCTTACATTTGTCCTTCTCTGACGTCATCAAGCTTAGCAATCAAGAGAATCTCGTGTGATTCAGCAAACATGTCAGGATTTTCTGTGCCCAACACAGCCCTAGGCTGAGACCCCGTCGCTCCCTCTTCCTGGGCTGAAGGGAGTCACTCCAGCGTCACTCCCGGGCTCAGCGCTAGCGGAACTTCTCCAAGGGTTTCTTTACGAGGAAATTGAAAAATCTAAAGTTTAGACATAACAGGCAACAGGCGAACTAAGTAATAGATAATGAATATTCCGAGTTCTAGATAAACTGCATTGAGAAATTCAGCCCAATTGATACAGGACCTTGGCAGATTTAGGAACTGATGTTTAGTTCTTTAAATTTCAGATCTATATGGAATCTGGTTAACATAATGAAATCTCATCTTACTATAAGCAGATCTTCCTTAGTGTACAACAGGGTTATCAAATATCATAAAATTGAAAATAGGTTCAGGTAATACCTACGACCCTCTGACCCTCATGATTCAGGAAAAGGTTACACTGTTTAAGTTGTTACTTATGCTCAGTAATCAGGAGTGTGAAGGGGGACGCTGCCCACATCACGAGACAATATCTTAGGCCGTGTTACTAGACTGGAAAACAATCCACACTCGAAGCTGCAGTACAGCTTACACCAAATGTGCATTGCATTTAAACAATCAGAAAATCCAAAATTGTACTCCTAACCATCTTAAAGTGCATGTATACACACACACACACACACACACACACACACACACACGATTTCTGGTGATTTAGAGAGCATGTACGTTGCTTCCATGTACACATAATGCATTCTTTAAAAAACCAATTAACAAGCCCCTTCTATTTACACTGTTCTGGATGTTGGATTCGAAGAAACTCTGGATTATCCTGAAGGTAGTTTTATCATTAAAAAGGATTTTTTATTTAATTAATTTTAAGGTTCATCCTTCAGGCAGATTTTATTAGGCACAAAAGAGCATAAAGCCTGAAACTTTAAAAAATGCTACAAGAAAGTTATTTTTAAAAAAGGACAGCAGGTGTTGAAAAGTGTTTAGATTGAAACTTCAAGATCTTTAGGACAGAAATGCCAGTGTGTCTCTTCCTTTTGCCTAGATTTAGACACATCTGTTCGTGCTAGACAAAATGACTCTCCCTACAACACAAAGGATTCCCTATCTTTGCTCCCAGGAGAGAACAATGCTTCATTTGTCAAAAACACAGAAGTCTGGTGAAGTTAAAATAAACCGATACAGGAGTAAGAGCATGCACCACACGACCTATCTGAGCCATTACACTGTATAGAACTGGTCTTGCATCTCGCCTTTGGACTCACTGGCTATAAAACCAGGGCATTACTGGGCCAGAGGGTTAGCTCAGTGGTTCCAGCGCCTGCCTCGCAAGCACAAGGTCCTGAGTTCGATCCCCGGTAACTACATACAATGCTGGGTGTGGTGACTCACGCCCACCAGCAATCAATACCGCGTACCACAGTGCTGCGCATGGTGGCTCACGCCTGTAATCCCAGCACTCGGGAGGCAGAGGCAGGAAGATTGCTGAGTTCAATCAGGAAGATTGCCTGGGCTACATAGTGAGCTCAGAGCCAGCCTGAACTACAAAGTGAGACCCTGTCTCAAAAAAACAAAACAAAACAAAAAACAGGGCGTTGTTCATGGCTAGAAAATGACAGTTTCACCCTCTGAGAAATTGAAAGAATAACAAAATCTAATCAGACAACTATAAACATTCATTCCTAGGATGCTGGGAGACACATTTATCCAGGGCTCAAAACAATATAGGTATTCTCGATAATAATGAAATTTAAGTAGTTTTTCTTGAAAGATAGGTGGAGAAAGACACACTGCTTAAAGACAAAGATGTTAGGATTGGGCAAGATCAGTTGAATCCTGATCTCAAATGGGACTTAGTCGATTAATAGTGCCCTAGAATTATAAAACAAGTAAGGTATCCAAGGGTCACTCTTAGAGAGTACAACCTTGATTGTTCTCTCCTTTTCACACCTAGCAAACTTTGCTCACTTACACTTTTCAAGGACACTCAGAAACCCATCATTAAAACTGATCTTATCATATTGTAAAGACATATGTTCACCCATGTTCATAGCAGCTCAATTTGCGATAGCTCAATCTTGGAAACAACCCAGATGCCCATCAACTGGAGACTGGATAAAGAAGAAATGTGTTTTTTAAAATAAAATAGAGTATCATTCTGCCATAAAGAATGGCACGTTTCATTCATTTATGTGCAAATGGATAGACCTTGAGGACACACTAATAAGTGAAATAAATAGGTCCCAGATATGCAAGTACCATAGCTTTTCTCTGGTATGAAAACCTGTAGATGTAAATGAGTTCTAGGATATATGATAGATTTTGTAAAATAGGAAATATTCAAAGGGAATGTGGTAGGGGAATGTAATGAGGGGAAAAATAATATGATTTGGAAAGAAAAGTTAATAGCATATATATAAAGAGTGGGGCGTTGTGGGTGGGTAGGGATATGGGTAAAAATGAGAATTAACTTGTGTCATATACTGGTACAAATTCCCCAATGTTGATTGTGATTGTGAGGTGGGTATAAAATGTACCAATAAAGAATTCAGTTAAAAAAAAAAGAACTGAATCGAAGAGGGCAATGATGTTATCCAACACCAGAGGGCGCTTTATGTTAGTCCTCAAAGAAAAAAGAGGCTGAATCATTCATGTAAAATTTGAAAAAATATGTCAAATGATATGGTAAATGATAGGATAGAGACCTTTGAAACACTTTACCATTGAGATTGATGTTTAGAATTTATTATAATTTTATTTTTTCTATTACTTTGACTTTCACAGGTGAGTCCTAATGGATAAGAAGACAACGTAATTAATTTCTTATAACAGACCAACATTGCCTAGTATGACACACATAATATGAAATATTTAATCCTCCCTCTAAACTCAGTAGTTTTGAAGGTCATCTCCAAGTCACTCACAGAGAGAGATAGTGAACCTACACGAACAAAAAACAAAAGAGTATTTCTTGCACCTTAGCTTCTCAGTGTACTCTAAATAATACAGCTTCTTCAATGTGGCTTATCATCCATTTAACCTATCATAAAAATAGGTAGGATCATATCTCTCCAGCTTATATTCACATTTATGGTGATCGTGGACTACATGCAAGGCTCTGAGAGGAAGGAAATTCACAAATGTCAGACCCAGTCCCTAGTATAATAAATCACCTGACGCTGTCTTTTCCTCAAAGCTTACATGTCAGTAAGGAGAGACAGATAATAGATATGTGAAGAGACAAATATGTGAGAAGCTGAATATATAAGTAAGCAAGGGTCAAATCACTTTTAAAATTAGAACTCTAACCCATAATCTCTAGGAACTTGCCCAGTAAACCAATCCATTATCTACAACAAACAGGCTAGGAATCCAGCCTGCTCTAAGTCAGACCAGTAGAGGTCACATTGCTATCTTTAGAAAGAACTGAGTAAGCTAAACAAGAATTTCTATAAAAATCAGCTCCAAATCATCAGTACTTGATTAGTAACTGAGAGCTCCCCAAATTTTCATCTCTGCTTCTAATTTAGAACAAGTGAGGATGATTCAAATTGTATCCCTGAGTAATTAACTGGAATGCTGAGCTTCTTGTTATGACCCTTGAAGTTCCCCCACATGATAGCCTCCAGCCCGGGAATGCCTGGGTTCTTCTCGCTTTCCTAATCCTCTGCCTGTCTTCGAACCTTTGTGAGAAGATGAAAGAATTTGCCATTCGCAAGTTCTAAATACATACTCTGTTTTTCTCCTTTGTTTTTTGGTTTGTGTGTGTGTGTGTTTTGTGGTTTGTTTTGTTTTGTTTTGTTTTGTTTTGTTTTGTTTGGGACAGGGTCTTGCTTTGTAGTTCAGGCTGGCCCTGAGCTCACTATGTAGCTCAGTCAAGCCTCAAACTCAGCAGTCCTCCTGCCTCTGCCTCCCTAGTGCTGGGATGACAGGCTTGAGCCACCAAGTCTGGCTTTTGTGATATGTGGTACTGATTGCCAGTGGGTGTGAGTCACCGTAGCTGGTATTGTTGTATGTGGTTGCTGGGTCTGAACCAGGGACCTTGTGCTTGCTAAACAGGTGCTGGAACCACGTAGCTAAATCTCCAGCTCCTCTATTTTTCTCTTTATTTCTATGTATGTAATTGGGAGAAGTGTTATTGACAAAAAAGCCAAAATCAAAGAATAGTAGAAGAGCTTAGATAGATGATAGACAGAAAGACATACAGATAGACACAGATAGATGTAAGGCAAAGCTTTTTTTTTTTTTGCTTTTTGAGACAGGGTCTCACTTTGTAGTTCAGGCTGGCCCTGAGCTCACTATGGTGCCCAGGCAAGCCGCCATGAACTCAGCAATCCTCCTGTCTCTGCCTCCCGAGTGCTGGGATTACAGGCGTGAGCCACCACGTCCAGCATTGTGGTATGCGGTGTGGATTGTTGGTGGGCGTGTCTCCACACCCAGCATTATATGTGGTTTCCGGGGATCGAACTCAGGACCTTGCGCTTGCAAGGCAGGCGCCGGAACCACTGAGCTAACCCTCCGGCCCAAGGCAAAACTTTTAAAAAAAATTCTTTATTGGTACAATTTATATACATCTCACAATCACACATAACATCAGGGAATTTGTAACAATATACGACACAAGTTAATTCTCATTTTTACCCATATACCTACACACACACACACACACACACCCCATATACATGCTCTTTTATTTTCTTTCAGAATCATATTTATTCTTTCCCCTCATTACATTCCCACACCAAATTTCCTTTGGAAACTTCCCGTTCTACAAAAACTGACATACTTTCTAGAGCTCATTTGCATCTACAGGCACTCATATCAAAGAAAAGATCCAGTATTTAAGGCAAAACTTTTTAAACAAAGACTTAGGGAATGTAAGGGACGGAGCCTCATGGAGACCCAAGAACAAGTATAAAAAAGAAGCGAGTGGAGCTCAGAAAGGGAAGATTGCTTCTGTAGTTGACATAGCTGACTGGATTTCAGCTTCCCTTGAGCAACGATTAGATACTGAAGAGGCAGCAGAAGCCATCAAGAGAGGCTTCGATAATAAGTAGCAGGGGATGGGTTTGTGAGCTAACCAGAGAAATGACATGATATAACTGCATTTTCTGAAGAGTGGTATTGGCTACTGTACTGAGATTACAGGGAGTGAAAACTGAAGCCAAAAGAACAGACTATATAAGCAAACGATGAACATCGCTTGGAGCAGATTTATAGGGGCAGAGGCTGTAAACAGCGATTTGGCTCTGGATCCATTTGAAGGCAAAATGGACGGATGTGTTCACTGATGGAATCTGAGGGGTGAACTTCAAAGCCAGGAGGATAAACCCAAAGTTTTTAATCAACTCAATTTTGAAGAGCCGGTTGTCACTGAGAAGAGGACTAGTGGTTGAAAATGGTTAACAGTTGGTTATTTTTTCCTTGTCATTCTAAACTTCAGATTGTAAAGAGAAATTGTAGCATGGACATATACACATATCTCTGGATTTCAGGGGAAGCTCAAGGTTAAGGTGCTCACACATATACAGAGATAAAACTGTCCACAGAGGGAGTTTTCAGAGATGATTAAATTGGAATCTTAAAACAAGATTACAAGAAATTGTCCTAGAGGGTCCAGTGAAATCATAAGTCTTTTCCAGAGAAGAATGAAGTTAAAAAAAAAAGCCAGAGCAGGAGATTTAACAGAAGTAAAGGATATGTACAAAAATGAGAAAAATCGATTTAAGAATGCAACATTAATGAACATAAAAATGAATTAGGTACCTCAAGTCATGGGCCAAGGTAGTTGCTAGGAACTAAAAAGTACAAAGAAATTATTTCCCTCGTAGAGTCTCTGGAAGGAATATATCCTATATATTCAAACCACTGTGGGCATCTGACCCTGAGAAGTGTACGTCACAAAGTGGTGTTCCTTCAAGTCTCTAAATTGATTGTTGTTTGTCACAGTAGTAATAGGAAACTAATAAAATGGTATGTTAGTTTGAGAACAATAAGAGCAAGAGGGAAAAATTATAATGTAAGTTGTGTGAAAATGATCAAGGGAAGGGACAAAGTTTTAGAGAATGAAAATGTCTAGTATATTGTTCTTTTCTGTTGAATATTAGTATCATCTGGAGCCTTTAAACAAAAATTAAAGCACAACAATCCTGAGCAGAGCACAGATGTCCGCATTTCCTTACATTTCTACTGTGTGATTCTATTACACAGGTAATGTTTACAGGCCTTGCAAGTCCGTGGATGAAGTGGAGCTGTACTTTAGTTCATCCTGCTGCTTTGGTGCCTGAAATGGGGCAACTGAAAGAGAATAGAAAAGAGCTTTTGCCAGTTTTGGAGTCTGGGAAGTCCTGGCCAAAGCCACAGCAGGATTGGTTTGCAGCTGAAGCTGCTCTTGGTGTCTAGTTGTTGTCACCTGGAGAGAGGAGGGACAGTGTCCTCACACACAGGAAGAGGCAAAGGCAAATGAGATCCTTGCTGCATATAACTTCTTCCTATGTGTCTGAATATTCACTTGTGAAAGAGAGAACCCCTTGGCCTAATCATCCTCTAAGGTGCCACATTTCAGCACCACTATGTGCTGCCCAGTAAGTTTTGATACCTCAATACCGGAAGAGACATGTTCAACCAGAGCAAGTGGAAGATAGAAATCACCGGAGATAGCATTAAGGGACCCTCAGGCCGGGATAACAAGGAGTCATAATAATATATCTTGAAATCAAAAGACAAAAATAACAAGAAAGTAGCAGAAAGGCAAAAGCTAAAGTCTTCAAAGGATGAGGAAAAGTAATTCAGGGGTCTTTAAATGGTTATAACAATGTGTAGGGGAGATGTTTATTGGCTTCCCTCCAATCCCAGTTTTGTTTTTCATGATTTCAATTACCTCCAATTCCACCATGTCCCAAAATTTATTCCATGGAAAATTCTAGATGTAATTCATACATTTTAGATCATACACTGTGCTGAGAATTGTGATGCAATCGTGCAACTACACTCCCATCCTGCACAGAATATGAATCTCTCTCTGTTCAGCATGTCCATGGCGTGTCCACTATTTGCCCCTTAATAACTAAGGATGCATTTCAGTTCTCAGATGAACACACAGATGTGTGGTCTTGGTACTACTTGGAGTTCCAGGCATTCGCTGGGCGTCTTGGACTGTGTGCTATAAAGATGTACGTTATAATCTGATGGTTAGACCTTCTAGCTTGAAGTTTTAAGGAACTAGGAGAGATGTTCGTTTAAAGGTGGCAATGATAAAGAATAAGAGAAGAAGGATCCCTTGATTCCAAAGTTGAAATCGAGCTGAGGAGAAAGGTTTGTGAAACACATCTCACCGCTACATAGCTGCACGGGACGGTGTAGTCCTGGGAGACTCTCAGGGCCCTTTACAGGCAGGTGAAGGACAGATCAGCTTAGCAAGTGGGAGGTTAGGGTTTTGTCCTTCTTTAGGCATAAGGATGAATGAATCAATTATTTTTCCAGGGAATCTCAGGCAGGGTGTTTCATGGGGTTTCTTCCTGTTAAAGAAATTAAGGAAGAAAGAGATGAGTTTCTCTGCATTCATTTCTACAGTTACATATGGGATATGTGTATTGAATTATGATTCAAAATATTTGACAAATATATGGAATTAGGCTAAAACGTATGTGCAACAACAGCACACCTTTATTTTAAAATACATTTGATATTCTGCAAGTAGAATATTTTTGGTTAAAAACCTATAATTATAGCCCAAGATAAAACTCAAAGGATGCTGGCTATTTAATCAACTTTGAGTAAGTTAAACGTGTGATGCACATATTATACATAGATTTCTGTGACAAACATGGATAACTATGTATTAAGTGTCTTAGTTTTCCTTTTTTTTTTTTTTTTTTTTTTTTTTTTTTTTTTTTTTTTTTTTTTTTTTTTTTTTTTTTTTTTTTTTTTTTTTTTTTTTTTTTTTTTTTTTTTTTTTTTTTTTTTGAGACAGAGTCTCGGTTTGTAGTTGAGGCTGGCCCTCAGCTCACTATGTAGCCAAAGCAAGCCTCGAACTCAGCAATCCTCCTGCCTCTGCCTCCTGAGTGCTGGGGTTACAGGTGTGAGCCACCACGCCCGGCCCTGTGGTATGTGGTATTGATGGATGGTGGGCGTGAGTCACCACGCCCAGTATTGTATGTGGTTACCTAGCTCGAACTCAGGGCCTTGCGCTTGCGAGGCAGGCGTTGGAACCACTGAGCTAAATCTCTGGCCCTTTTTTCCTTGTTTTTAAGAGAACCCCACTGCCATTCAAAATAGACATATACCATTTTAGAAATAAGCCCCTTCCAATATTTGCTTGGGATGACTTGGAGACCCAAGTGTTAGTCTCCTAGGTCAAATTTCATAAAAAATTTTATTTTTCCTGAGAGGGACAAATTCAGATTTTGCCTTTCCTCAGAGGTGACCCAGCCATCTTGAATTTTAGGCCAAATGGCACTTTCTAGAAACAGGAAGCTAGAAGAAGCCTCTCTCTTCCAGGTACATATGACTGATGATAGGACTAACTCTGAGTTTAAAACAATTTTATATTCTTTTTTAAAGATAGAAAAATTTATCACTAATTATTACAAATACATTATCACTAATTATTATCATTGCCAAGCCAGACATGGCAGCTTGCAAAAATAATTTTGTTTAGAGAATTAAAAAGTGCTTTACTGTATTTTCTAAAATAAATTTTAAAAAGACATTCAGTGGGTTACATCAGTGATGTTTAGGCATTTTATACAGTGAAACAACATAAATGTGATCATTTATGTTATGTAATAATATAAAAAGTGTTCATGGCAGAGTATTAGCTGAGGGAAATAAAGCAGCTAATAGTTACATGTTATGTCCTGGTCAAAGCTACAGTGATGCCTTGATTCATGAGTGCTTCTGTTTGAGAACAACTTGGTTTCCATACAGAAACTATTGGTAAACTTTGCTTCTGTTTGCAGATTCCACATGGGGTGATCAACACACTCCCACCCATCTTCCCCACAGCTGTAAGTGAATTAAGATCATGAGCCAATGGACCACTGTATTTTCATCTTTCTGTGTCTCATGGAGGTAGCTCAGGGTCATAGTAAATAAAGGCAGAGCCAAGGGAAAGTTCCTGAGAAATAACCTCAGAAAACATCAAAAAGATCAGTGTGTTCAAGGTCTAGGATAGTGGGCTACATTGTGATACACAAAAGCAACAGAAGACTTTTTTGTGGGTGTTTTGTTTTTTGCCCCCCTCCCCCGTAGATGGTTGGGAATTCTTAAAAGTCTCTACCTTTAAAAATTAAATTTCTAGGGTTTCTTTTTTTTTCCCCCTGCTTGTTGAATGACTATTTGTCATTGTATAATGTTTACTGGAAAGACAAAACCAAATAAACTTTCACCATTATTTTAGCTTTTCAAATAATTAATGCAGATATTACTTACAAGCAACAAATAACATTTATTACTTCTGAGGAGTAACATTTTACAATTCAGAAGATCTTTAGTCTCTAGCTATTGTTAATGTTGAACTAATTAATTTGCAGTCAAATATCTTAAACGCTGTCTTCTACATTCACATGTGATATGCTCCACAGAACAGTCCTTTCCTATTCTTTAAAAAAACGCCCTTTAATTGGTATATATTTAATTATGGAATTAATTAAAGTATAAAACTACCTTGAATCCATGGGCTATGCACATGAACAGTTCACTAGGAGATTAACACTCCTGTTACAAACGCATGCTTAATACCAACTGAGAATCTCCCAAGACAATATAATAGAGTTGAACAAAGGCTTTCACACATACTCAACTCAAGAGCATTTGGGAAAAATGACTTATTTCACAACTTTTCACATCATTTGGACAAAGTGTTGTGATTAATATAAAAAATATCTACCATTTTTCTCCCCAAATCACTAGTTAGCAAATTTAAAGTCAGCTAAGGAAAACACATTTTTTTTTGTTTTTATATTTTTGCTTGTAGCTCACAGTCTTGGGATAAACAATGTTACACTCTAGAGGTCACCACATGATCAATTTTGAAGCCTTTTGCACACAGGTAAATAAATGTTTGATGTTACCACCATAGACATTAGTTACACACATTAAGCACAATCTAGAGAATAAAAGCTATTTTTTTAAAATCAAGGTAGTCACACCTAAAATACTGAGAAAGATAAAAAAAAAACCTTTGATGATGAGTAATTCTTTTAGGCTTTAGTTGGCTTTTATGTTTGTTTCTTTGTATGCAGGGTTTTTTTTTTTTTACATTTTTCTAATAATTACATGAAAAAGTGCATCTGCTGTATGCAGCTGTCTGCTTTTGTCTGGGCTGTACGCAGAACCACCTAGGGCAGTGCCGCCCACCTGTTGTCTTTAAAGAACAAAACCTGAAATGCCTAAAGAATAAAGTCTACTTTCCTGTAGATTTCTTACAAATGCCCAAACTTATGCTTGTAACTTCAGGCATCATCTTTAGGAAACATTATTTAGTCTCCCTTCGCACAACAAAGGAATAAGTAAACTAACACTCGGGTTCTTATTTAAACGAGCTATGGTGATTTGTACTGCTGTCACTCAAAGCTAACATTAATTTTGCGTGTCCTTATTGAACATACAGTGGTTTGAGTCAAATTAAATGTTGTGGAGAGAGAACATTGAATAGATGTGTAAGCGATTGCCTTGAAGTTCAAGATAGAAATGCGACACAATTATTCTGCGGGTGTTCCTCGAAAGAAGCAGACTATCATAAGAGGAGAATGGAGTGTTAGAGAAAGGAAACATAGATCAAATTTGAGGTGAGTATAGAGAAAACACGTTTTCCCGGATGAGGTGGAAAGGGAGAAGAACGCTGGGTAAGCAGGCATTAGGAACTTTCAGATAAAGATGAAAAAAGAAGTAAAAAAAAAAAAAAGATGAAAGAACTCTGACGAAAACATGGATCTGGAAAAGTTAAGTTAAGGGAGAATTTGATTTGACTGAGGCCTACAACAGCAAATTAGATCAGAAAAGACCTCGAAGACCAACTAAAGTTGCCTCACTCGGCCACCGTAGAACCAACAAAGACAAACAGAAAGAAGGAAAGACAGATGTTTGAGGAGATATGTGTGGGACCTGTTTTAAACATTGTAAATATTTATACACGTATCAAAAGTCATATTATCCCACCTATATGTAGTTTTTATGTTTTAACGTACCATTGAAATAAATTTGATTTAAATAAGACTTTGGGTTCAAGGGAATTACATGGCTAGAGCTGTCCAGTGTTTACATTTTGAACACTGGGTGAGATCTAGCTTCCCAGTCAGTCACAGCTCCTCTTCACTTGCCTTCCTGTCTACCACAGTTCCATTAGGTTTCCCGAAAAAGCTAGTGGGTCCACACATCTGAGCTTCTGTAACACCGCTTCTTATCCCAAAAGCCGCTTCATTCATCAAGCCCTGCCACACGCTTGCTGTTTGCTAGTCCTCTAAGAGATACAGACTCTAACACAAGATTAACAAGCCCCGTCTGTGATGTGCCCAGTGTAGCCAAGGCCTGTAGAGGGCGCTCTTACTTTAGACCTCAAGCCTGGGGATATCAGGTAGGTGTCCTGGAAGGGCTTACCTGGGAGCTTACCTGCCAACAATGTAAACAGGTTTCCAGAGTTGGCTCACGTTTCTTTTCTCTGTAAGATGTTTCTGTCTCCTTCCTCTCTGCCAGGTAGAATTCTCCATGTCAGCCTCTGTGCCATACATGTACATTCTAAGACCGATTTATTATCTTTCACAAGTGACCAATGGTGTACAATTATTTTAAGAGAAAAATCAGTAACCATGGATTCATTTTTCTCTCTGTAACCAGTTACATCAAACTCAATGGCTTAAATTAATGCAAACTTACTCTCTGAGCGTTCTGGAGGTCAGAAGTCCTAAATACTTTGATAGTGGTAAATTAAGTTATGGGGTTTGCAGATCTATACTTCTTCAGAAGGCTGCAACAGGGAAGAATCCGCTTCTTTATCTTCTCCTCCTTTAGAGCATCCATATTCCTTGACTTATAGTTTCTGCCCCCAGAGGGCATCACTCCAACCTCTGTTGCCATGGTTACAACCTCCTCTTCCTTCTTTACATTGTCTGGCCTTCTTATATGACATCTTGTTATTTTCCTGGACTCATTGAGATAATCCAAGATAACAGCTTCATCTCAAGATCCTTAATTTAACCTTACATGTAAAGTTACTTTTACCATATACGGCAACATTTTCACAGAATCTGGGGATTAGACTTTCTTGGAAGAGGACATTGTTCTGTGGACCATATTCTGCCTAGCTGGACTATATTTTCTTTGCTGAAATTGCAACAAATGGCTCACTGGTAAATAATTGCCACTAAATTTATATTTGTTGCATAGATTTGTGATGTGGAGAAAGGCCAATTACCAACACAAATGAAGTATTACTTTCTCCTCTTCTAGGAGAAAGTCTTCTGTATCTATCCCTCTCAGTGTTTGAATCCTCTATTTCTTTAGAAGCAAAAATCTGACCAATTTTTATGATACTATGATATTGTCTTCTACTTTCAATCTTCCAAAGAATTGATGCCTATTATTCTAATTATTGTTGCTTTCTATGTAAGTTGCCTTTTTGTACCCTCAACTTATACTAGCATTTTTCACTCTTTTCATAGGTATTCTGCAATTTCTCACAGCACATCTATATTGTGCAAATATTTGTCTTAGACTTTGGTATAGTTGCTAGTTCTAAAACACTGAGAATTTTTATTTCAGATTCTGACTTTCTAGAAAACACACTTTCTGACACAGTATTTAGTGCTTTCAAGTATATGTATCTATAAATACATACGTATAATATGACCCTTGTTATGCTGAGAATAGATTTTATCCACTATAACACTCAAAGTTTCTTTTAAATTACTTCTTATATTCAAATGCTTCTAAAGAACTTAAAGAATTCCTTTTTTCTGGTAAAATGTATTTTTCAGGGCCAGAGATTTAGCTCAGTGGTTCTGGTGCCTGCCTCGCAAGCGGCAAGGTCCTGAGTTTGATCCCCATAACCACATACTATGCTGGGCGTAGTGACTCATGCCCACCAGCAATCAATACCACATACTACAGTGCCGGGCATGGTGGCTCATGCCTGTGGTCCCAGCACTCAAGAGGCAGAGGCAGGAGGACTGCTGAGTTTGAGGCTTGCCTGGGCTACATAGTGAGCTCAGGGTCAGCCTGAACTACAAAGCAAGACCCTGTCTCAAAAAAGCAAAAATGTATTTTTCAGTTGTGTTTAAATTTTACTTGAATATAAAGTAGTTTGGTTTGATGGTCAATTACACCTACTTACTTTTCTAAACTCTTATTACTTATTTTATTTCATTATATACATTTTAATTTTGTTTCTATGCACACTAACTTCAGTATTTTTCCAAGTTTGATTCTGCTTTGTTTCTTCAGTAGTTCTTACATATTATGAGGTTTCTTAGTCTGTTTTGAAGTTCCTGTTATTTGTTTATTGACGATCTATCTATGAGAACTCTTTGAAATATCTTTCAAAGAAGAGCTAATTTGTTTGTAGTAATCATTTTAGAGCATTACCAACCAACCAAGCTTTGTTTTATATTAAAATTCCCAGCCTACGGATTTGGCAGTAAAACTCAATGCTACTGTAGTGCATGTTTATTGTGTACAAGGCCTTGGGTTTAATTTTCTGTCTGGCAAATCTAAAAGGCAAATTCAATGAATAGATTCCAGGCCTTCATTTTATGGATCATTTTGTTGTTGTTTTTTTGTTTTGATTTTCCACACAGTCCTAAACTAGGCCTAACACTCCTCATGGACATACTTTCTCAGATTACTTTTGAAATTCTAGGCTCTAAGTAGGTCACAGATGTATAAATGTATCTTTTCTCTGGTATTAGAAACTGAAGTAAATGTGTTCTAGAATGCATGATCGATATTGTGAAATAGTAAATATTCAAAGGGAAATGGGGTTTAGGGGTAAATAAGGTGGAGAAGAAAAAAATTTGGTGGTTAAAAAAAAAAGAAAAGAAACAGTGGTGGCTCACACCTGTAATCCCAGCCCTCAGGAGGCAGAGGCAGGAGGATTGCTGAATTCAAGGCTTGCCTAGGCTACACAGTGAACTCAGGGCCAACCTGAGCACTACAAAGCGAGACCCTGTCTCAAAAAAAAAAAAAAAAAGGAAATAAAGCTTGTGTATATAGGGACGGGGGTTGTAGCATGGGTAGGGGGAGGGGCAAAATAAGAATTAAGTTATGTCATATACTGGTACAAATTCCCAATGTGGGATGTTATTGTTGTGTATATATAATGTACCAATAA
>PVIC010013315.1:0-38244 GCA_004025085.1 Thryonomys swinderianus
CTTTTTAAAGGAAGCAAGAGTCTCTACTAGTCATTATTATTATTATTATTACTATTCTTTTTGAGACAGGGTCTCGCTTTGAGTTCAGGCTGGACCTGAACTCACTGTGTAGCCCAGGCAAGCCTCAAATTTACAATCCTCCTGCCTCTGCCTCCCAAGTGCTGGGATTACAGGTGTAAACCACCACGTCAGGCATTGTGGTATGTGGTACTGATTGCTGGTGGGTGTGAGTCACCATACACAATACTGTTGTATGTGGTTACGGGGATCAAACCAGGGACTTGCACTTGCTAGGCAGGTGTCAGAAACACTGAGTTAAATCTCCAGCCCTCTCCTAGTCGTTATTATATTTAGTACCCTGAAAATATATTTCTGATTGAATTTGTTTAACTTTGTAAATTTGAGCTTGCAAATAAACTAAGTTTGAAATATCAAGAGCCCAAACTGGATCTAAAGACTTTCAAGTCACTACAAGTAATTTTAGCTCATCCTTACAAAAAGTTAAAAGAAATAGAACTATAAATTTTAATTATAAAAGAAGCCGGAGTTCTGTATGGTAGTTTCCTATCAGTAGTATCTTTAGAGAAGGAATTACTTACCCATAGATGAAAGATACATTTTCCTTCATGAAAATTATGTACTCACCTAAAATGAGGATCACCCCTCCTCGACTCTTAGATGAAGGATTACCATCCTGAGAATCTGGCAGAAGGGACACCCAAAGGTTTGGACTCTGTCAAGAGGCAAAACATTCACAGACTGAGAGGACCTACCCTCATGGCCCAAAACCACCAAATAGATAACGGGGCGCAAGGTCTCCTATAGTTACTTTCCCATTGCTGGGACAAAAATATATGAAACCTGCAGGTTAGAAGAGAAGCAGTTTATTCAGTACAAAGTTTCCAGTTGGTGCAGTCCAAAATTGGCTGGCTCCAAGGAAGAAAGGCACAGTAAAAGAGCATAGTGGAGGACGAGTTCTCATCCCATAGCATCCAGGAGGCAAAACAGGCAAGAAGGGGCCAGATATAAGAATACACCCCTCCAAGTCACAACCCAATGACCCACCTCCTCCAGCCAGGCCCCAACTCCAAACTTGAGACTTTTGGGGGACATTTTAGGTATAAAACATAACATACTGCCCTGACTTCCAAAAGGTTCATGTCCACCTCATTAAGAAAAATGCATTTAGTACATCTAAAAGGGTTTCCAAAGTCTTAATAGTTCTTTCATTGCTGAAAAGTCCACATGCAAGGTCTCCTCTCAGATTCAAGGCAAACTCTTTGCTGTGGGCCCCTGTAACATTCAGTAGCACAGGGTAAACGTTCCTGCTCCCAAAGGGAGGAATATGGGAACAGACAGGATTAGGATCAAAGAAACACCAAAGCCCAGCAGGGAAAACAATAATTGCTATAGTTGCATGGCCAGCACTCTGGAAATCATGTTGAGATGTGGTCTCCAAAGAGCTTAAGCAGCCCACCCCAATGTCTTTGCTGGTTGCAGTTCACATGGTCTCTCTTGGGATGCCTCCACTTGTTGCCTACAGCTCTCCTCAGTAGACATTTTAAATTCCTGGCATCTTTAACTTCGTGGAGTTTCCTCTTCATTTTCTTCTCTCTCACATCACATGTTGCCTTATCATGGGCTTCTGGCCAGGTCAATAATCCAATATATTTTTTTGTGTTCTTTCAGGCCTTCTGAATCTTGGTGGAAGTTTATTTGACCCCATAGCTCTTATTTTTGGCATGATTTAAAACCAGCACCACAAGGATGAGGCCAGAGTCAACTGGCAGCTTGGATCATGGCTGCATTGGCCTCTGAATAACTGGATGGCAGTACTTAAAGATATATTCTGCTCTAGACAGCCCTGAATGAGCAGGTGTCCCAGAGACTCTCTTTTCAAATGAAAGATTTACAGTTTTGTATCCTTTATGCTGCAGTGGGTAGAGTCTTGCTGATTTCTGCAATACACTCAAAGCATCCTTCTTGTCCCAATACAAAATACTTGACTTCTTTTAATGCTAATCTCTTTAGCAACCATGCTTTCCTTTGTCCCAACTATTTAGGTGCTTTCTGGTGAAACTGCTAACTTACCCAGTCACTTAACTCTGCCATTTGCCCCTGATTCTCACTTTAAATCTCACTAAAAGAATCCAGCAGTACCCAAGCCATAACCTGTACATTGGGCTGCCTTGAAGTTTTCTCTGCCAATATATTTAGTCTGCTGCCCTTAACCTCAGTCCCATGCAAAGTCTTAGGACATGGGGAAAATGCAGATACATTTTCTGCCAGATCATAGTATACAAGCTCTCTAGTCCAACTGTGAATAGAGTCTTTCCGACTGAAAACTCTCGGGCCTGGCCTTTACTATTTGCATTCTGATCACCATTCTTGCCTTCTGAACTTTGACCAGTAACATGTCTCAAGTACTGCTCACAGCATCGTAGGGGTTCTCTAACCCATATTTGAAAAACTTTTCAAATGCCTTCCATGTACCCAGTTCCAGGGACTTCTGAACTACATTGTCAGGTACAGTTGTTACTGGACAGCTGGGGAGACTTAAAGAGGCTATGAGGTCCCATATTTGCAAACAACAAAAGCCTCTAACACCAAGGAAAAAGCAATACAACAAAGTTGAATAAACTTTTAATTGACATATAAATGATTATACAAAAAAAGAGAACATACGGTAGAAAGGTACAACATTGATTAGAAGAGTTTCAACACTTCACATTCTGATTTCAATGCTGAGGAATCATGTTATATGATTCACACATGGTGACGGTTCAGGGTTCTGACTGGGAAGGGTCTAGGGAGAGTACCCTCTCCATGGATGAGATTCCAAAGTGCTTCCAGTGGGGCACCTTAAATGGCAGTTGAGACAAAAACAGCAATGTTCCAACTGTATGTATGACCAGAAGCAGAGAATTTGTGGGCCCTGAGAATTGGCCAAGTTCCCAAGGGAACAAACATCTATGTCTTCTACATAGGTAAAAATACTTCTATACTTAATTTTAACCCTTTAGGTTGGCATCAATCTCACTTGATATCCAGGTTCATTGTCTCCTGGACAAAGAATTGAGTAGGACACACAGGAGTACAAGAAAAACAGAGATTTATTAAAGGAAAGTATACTCCACAGAGCAAGATCAGACTGATGAGATGCAAGAGTGAGTTTGACTCAGAGTGGCTTCAACTGTTTTAGGTTTGAGAGTAAGGTACATTTGGCAGGAGTCCAAAGTGGAAAGCACCTAGAGGTGCCAACTGGTAGTAATGAAAATGTACTCTCCAAAACAGAGGATAGACCTAGCCAGAGATGGCAACTGTCCATACTGAAAATAAACCTTCAAGAACAGAGGACAGCAGGGGCTGAGGATGTAGCTCAGTGGTGCCATGCCTGCCTGAGGTCCTAAGTCCTATTTAGAGAAAAGAGTGGAAGGCAGGAAGACCTAGAGATGGAAATTTTTATGAGTTCCAAATTTACTTCTCTTTTGTTGTTCTAGAATTTAGGAAATTGTAAGAGTGAAACCTGGGCTTCTTTCCAATTAAAAGTAAATCTTCACCTTTACCCTAGGGGAAATCTACGGGCTTGTACAAGCCTAGACAGAAAGAGTATGGCTGCCAAAGCCCTCAGGGAGGGAATCAAGGCTGCAGTGCTAATGATACAGTAACCTGGAGTTTACCCTCCCTTACTTTGCAGCAGTTACCGCACCTGCTCCTCAAGCTCATGCTGGAGTTCAAGGAAGTGTGATAAAGGCAGGAACACAGTTTTCAGACTCATGTCAGGATCTTAAGGAAACACGGTGACGTTAGTATCATATTTCTCAGGATCATGTTAAGACATAAAGAAAATAAGGTAGGAGCAGGATGCCCTTGTGGTCTCCAAGAGCCAGAAAACATCCTGTGTGTTGTAAACTTAAGGCTAGGATGTCTGCTCCTTTGTCTATCTCCTGCCTCAAAGTCACGGCAATGAACCCACTCGTAGAACAAGTTTCCTTTACTATTCACTTTCTTACTGATGGGACAAAATACTCAACATCCATTACTTAAAGGGTGAGAGGTTTATTTGATTCATAATTTCCAGTGGAGTTAATCCAAACTCACCTGGCTATAAGGCACATACACATAGGAGAGCATGGTGGAGAACAGATGCCCATCCTACCCCAACCACAAAGTAGAAAGAGCAAGGAGGAGCCAGGGACAAGAATATACTCTTCCAAATCGTGCCTCAGTTACCATCTTAGAGCATGACTTTTGAGGGGCATTTTAAACCTAAACCATAACATCTATTCTCAGCATGATAGGAGATAGAGATGAGTCACTTCAGATCCTAGGATAGACAATATATACTGTTGACTGATTCAAGCTTATACATTATAAAACACTTTTTGACTTACTTGGATTTCATCGAGTGAACAGAAATTGCCTTGGGCCTCAAATGAAATATATAATGTATCTAATGTACAAAAGTAACTGAACTTCCTTTCTTTAAGATTATTTTATTATGGCTGAGGATTTAGGTCAGTGATTCCATCACCTGCCTTGCAACCACAAGGTCATGAGTAGGATCTCCTATCCAAAAAAAAAAAAAAAAAAAGTTATTTTATTACAACCTTAAAACTAAACAAGTCCAAGTTTAATCATTAAATAAGAAAACTTACATGTCTGCTTAATAACTATAAACATCTATCTTTACAATTACACACATGTGTAGGTAGGTGGAAATACTGTCAGTAATCATTGCATGTACTCTATAAGTCACACAGTGCATATCAGGTCTGATACACACTAGTTTTGATTAGACTATGTATGGTGGATTCGGGAGCTGGAGTTAGTACATCCTTGAGCTCTCCCCTACATGGCATTCTATTGCCACCAATGCAGCCCATGTTCTAGCATTAGGCACTGGGACTTGAAAAATATCTCTAAAATTCATAAAATAATGATAAAGGTTACCATCTGGTGGGGCCACAATACTAGCTATCTATGGTGGCATTTGGTATCTGGGCTACATGTTGGACCCACCTGTAATAAAACTAAGAGTCCTAGTCAGTCTTAGGAATTGCAATTTAGGGGATTTTATTTTCTGAATGAGTGTTCCAAAGAAGGTAGAGAGTGTGGAAGCATATATGGGTCACCAGTGTTGATTTATTACAGAGCTGGGCTGGGGATATAACTCCATAGTGCTGCTGACAAGGAGGTATAAATTATAAATTTGTGCAGAACCAAGTGAAGGGTAAGTAGTTTCAACGAGTTTGCGATACACCAGGTATATACCTTGCTGACAAGTGCAAGGTCCTCAGTTCAATCCCCATTCTGGGGGAAAAACAAGTGATTGATTTACTACGAAGCAGTAAAAATTATTTGGTAGGAATCATCTTTGAGAAAGACTAAGAGCAGCATGACCAGTGGAGGACAAAGAATACATATACTTAGCCAAGTGTGGTGGCATTGCCTATAATCCCAGCCACTAGCTGAACTAGGATCATTGTAATTTTGAAGCCAGCCTGGCCTACACTGGAGACTCCTGTCTCAAAATCCCATAGGAGGCTCTCTTCCAAAGAGAGAAAGAAAGACAAAAGAATGTGTATACCTCCTGAAAATGTCTATTAAATGAGAGTGCAAATAACCTTTCATTATGCATCTTGTAACAAAATTATCTGGTTCTTTTGATTGTTGCAGATCCTTCAGTCAACTGGTGGAAATGAAACAGCCCTTGCTCTGCAGGGTCTGCTAGATATTTTCAAGGATAATTTCCTTATTCCTACCTGTTGAACAGGACGTTTTTCAGAGAAAGGTATCCTAAGAGGTATCTTAAAGTCAAAAGATAGCCTCTGAACTAGACAGAACTAAAACTTCAAGGCAGTGGAAATTTAGAATAAAGACTAGGAGCTTTATGGACCAAAATGGAGATGGGTAGCTAACCGTAAAATAACAACACAGACTATAATAGGAAAAACAAGAAAGATACACTGTAACTTAGTTGGATTCAGATCTAGAATATTATTGAACCCATCAACTCTCTAAAGCCCTTTTTTTTTTTTTTTTTTTGGTGGTACCAAAAAAAAAAAAAAAAATCCCTGGCCCTCCAAAGCCTTTAGAAACCTTCTTCCCTGATTGGTGGGGCAGATTTGAGGCCGCCTTTTGTCTAATGATTTTTTTTTTTGTTTGAGACAGGATCTCGCTTTGTAGTTCAGGTTGGCCCTGAGCTCACTATGTAGCACAGGCAAACCTCAGTCTCAGCAATCCTCCTGTCTCTGCCACCCGAGTGCTGGAATTACAGGCGTGAACCACCACGCCCGGCACTGTGATATGTGGTACTGAATGCTGGTGGGAGTGAGTCACCACGTCCAACATTGTATGTGGTTGCCGGGATCGAACTCAGGACCTTGCCCTTGTGAGGCAGGCACCAGAACCGCTAAGCTAAACCTCCAGCCCAAGAAGGCTTTTCTTTATGCTATAGTATTGGCTTCTATTCTCAACTGGGAGTGAACCCATGTTCCATATCAGAGGTGGGGACACATTTTCACATTCCTAGGTGCCTACTTGAGAATTATGCAGACCCTTCTCCCTTAATGGTTTACACATTCCATTTGAGAAAAAAAAAATCCATCAGTGTTGCTTTTGTTAGCAAACCAGGTCCCACCAGAGCGAATGCCATTGTCTAAAATACAGAGTTTTGCAAAAGACACTTTATACACGAGGCAGCAAATCATACAGAGACCACAAAGCCATCGTGAGGTACACTTTCTGGAGAAAAGAATTCAAAGTTATTTGTGAGATAAAGAAACATGGTGTTCTGAGAAAGTAGAAAGGTCATTTCGAGTAAGGAAAAAAAAAATTACCAGTCTGCGCGTGCGCATTTAAACGAAGGTCCTCCTAAGGCGCGTGTTCAGAAACGGCGGACCTGATGCTTTGAGGTAGGAGGTTTTGGTCCCCTAACGTTCAAAGGTGACCTACTGGAAATTTGTGCAGAACCAAGTGAAAGGTAAGTGGTTTCAACGACTTTAAGATACACAAAAGTGTCCTCTAAATTCTTGAAGCGCAGATAACCATTACTGCGATGGCCCCTAAGTCAGAGGGGTTCTCTTTAGTAAAGATAACGGGCGTATGTTGTATAATTACATGATCTCCAAAATTGATGACAAAAGCAAGTGAAGCTAAGTGGCTCTTTTTTTCTTTCAGGTTTTCCCGTAGTTTCACTTTTATGGTATCCCCCCCGCCAACCTCAAAGACGATAATCAAGAATAAGCCTGAACACCCCCATTTAAAACGTTATGCCAACTATTAGAGTAACACTGGGAATATTTTGTCAACTTGAAACAACACGAGTGCATAAGAAAAGGAGTTTGAGCCAAGGGTGAGAATGACCGACCACGGGGGAAACATTTAATCTAGTTACTCAGAATAAGTACTCCCATAGAGCAGAGCGGGGCGGGATGCAACAAACTGTTCAGTTGTATTTGTAGGCAAAGGTAGCACACGTTGAGTGTTCTTTGTGCATTTATGTGATACATTCCGGAAAGATGTGTTGATACTCATTTTCACAGTTATTTATTACTCTAATGGTGTCAACAAAAACGAAAAGTTAAAATTAACTAGATCGTGAGACTGGAATTCTGAAAACCCGTCTGCTGTTCAACCTAAGTCCAACAACCCTGACAGGAATTTGCAGATCCATTTTTGGATCCCTTTTTATGTCTTCAGTTCCCACACGTTGAATAATAACAACAAAAAGAATATTATACTTAGGCTATTGTTAATTTGTAGACTAAAATGAAATTTGCAATTATATTCAGGATTATATTTAAATAGAATAAATAGAAGCGGAACCGTACCAAACCTGGCCTAGGAATCTCAAGGAGTGAAACCCCAGGTAAATAGCGGAGACTGCTGACGTTGGAGACCTCGGGGAGAAACTGGTTTCCTTTGCCAGGGTGAGGCGCACAGCTTGCAAGCGTCTCCATGATACACGTGAAGGGGAAAGCAATTGAATGGAGAAATTAATGACATTTGGTCCAAGTAGAATTTCGGGAGCAGGGGCTATTGTAGGTAGTGTACGGAATCAGCTGCTACGATGGCGGCGACCTTGTAAAATCCACGATTCGGACGCCGCCATGTTTCGCCTGGGAACGCAGGAAGTAGGTTCTCTGACGAAATCAGGTTCCAAGATGACGACATTGTGTGGAAATCACGAAGCAGGCGAAGCCATATTGCCTGTAACTACGAAACTTGCAAGCAGTCACTGTACGGATCAGACTTACAAGATGGCAGTGCCCTCAAAAAAGGAACTTTATAGGTCCGACCATTTTTCCCGCAAACATGAATTCCACGACCGTACGGATTCGAGAGGCAAGATGGTGGCGCCTGAGGGACATTCTGAGGCATTAGGAGGGCGATTTATCTGACACTGGGCATGCGCAATAGGACTACGGTGCCCGAGAGGTGCGACCAGTGGCGGAAGTAGTTGTGGGCGCTTTTGCAACCGCCGCGGACACCGCCGAGGTGTTTGTAGGTTCGCGGGACTTCGGCTGGAGTGTGAGAGAGAGACGCGAGGGGAGATATGGTGAGTACGTGGTCCAGTCGCGGGGCTGGCGATAGAGGTTGGTGGGTTAAAACTGTTGTGTCTCGGCAGACGCGTGGGGGGGGGGGTCTGTGGAGAGCAGTGACCCGAGTCTGTGGGGCCGAATTGTAGGGATCTGTGGAAGAATCATGGAATGTGGGTTGAACCTTTTTGTAGGTCTGGGCTGAGCCATTGTAGGGTCCGCAGTGTAAGTTTAGCAGGTACTTGAAACGGCAGTTCTGTGGGAAACTATGATGGGGGGTCTTTGGACAAGATAAGGGGTTTGTGGTGAGTCGTATTGGTCAAGATTACTAGTATGTGGGGAACCGTGATTCACGTGGAATCTGTGAGACCATGACGGAAAGTGTGCAGAATAATTTAGGTGGTAACTATGCTGAATCCCTAATGGGCTTCAGTTAAGCCTTCTGGCCAGTGCAGTAGGTTGTGATGAACCTATGGGAGTGAGGATAGGGTGTTCGGCAGTTCTGTGGCAGAGTTTTAGAGTTTCAAGGAGAGTAATGAGGCATCTGGTTAAGTGAAGCGGGTCTGTGAGAACTGTGACAGAGAGACTTATGGGATCCATGAGGAGCAGTTCATAGGCAGAGTGGGGATCTGTGCCAAGCCATAGTGGATCTGTAATGAGGAGATGACCCACTACAATGGGATGTTTACGGAGCTATAATGGGGGTGTCCCACAGGAAGGAGATGGTTCAGACCCAGAGCCTCCAGATGCTGGGGATGACAGCAAGTCAGAGAATGGGGAGAATGCACCCATCTATTGCATCTGTCGAAAACCGGACATCAACTGCTTCATGATGTAAGTCAGGGAGGGCCTGGGTGGGCTGACATCTGGCAAGGCTCATTGGGCATACTCTTCACATCTTTGTCACCCACCCCGTCCTCTACAGTGGGTGTGATAGCTGTAATGAGTGGTTCCATGGGGACTGCATCCGGATCACTGAGAAGATGGCCAAGGCCATCCGAGAGTGGTACTGTCGGGAGTGCCGAGGTAAGGGAAGTGGGATGCATGTGGAGAGCAGGTGGGTGGGGTTTCCAGAGATGAGGAAGAGCTATGGTGGGAGGGATCATGGGGCTGCATGTAGGTGGGCAGGATATTTGTTGGTTTGAGGTGAGCTGGAATGTGGGCTCCATTGTAAGTACTGACATCCTTGCTGACATGTAAGCAACTCTGCCTTGGAGCACAGGAGCAGAACAGATGGGTCAGACAGAGACAGAAAAGAAAAACAGGTTCTGTGACAATTAAAGCTACTATGCCAACCATCCCTCTACCCTGCAGAGAAGGACCCTAAGCTGGAGATTCGCTATCGGCACAAAAAGTCACGGGAGCGGGATGGCAATGAACGGGACAGCAGTGAGCCCCGGGATGAGGGTGGAGGGCGCAAGAGGCCTGTCCCAGATCCAGACCTGCAGCGTCGGGCAGGGTCAGGGACAGGGGTTGGGGCCATGCTTGCTCGGGGCTCTGCTTCACCCCACAAATCCTCTCCACAGCCCTTGGTGGCCACACCTAGTCAGGTGAGTAGCAGTGGTTGGGATGGGTAACGTAGGTAATCCCCTCTTGGGCCATGCCTAAATTTCTGATTTTTATTCTGGACAACATTTCTTAGCATCACCAGCAGCAACAGCAGATCAAAAGGTCAGCCCGCATGTGTGGTGAGTGTGAGGCATGCCGACGCACAGAGGACTGTGGCAACTGTGACTTCTGCCGTGACATGAAGAAGTTTGGGGGCCCCAACAAGATCCGACAGAAGTGCCGGCTGCGCCAGTGCCAGCTTCGGGCCCGGGTGAGCATGGACAGAGCTGGGCAGGGTCAGGTGGGAGGGCATGGCTGGGAGGTCCAGGTAGAGCTGTTGGAGACTAGGAATGGTGGGCCCAGTAAGATGAAACCTGATTTTATCCAGAGAGGAGGGAAGGGCCTAGCATGTGTAGATGAATGCTACATGACTAAATATGCTGGGCTGGCAGGAGGACCCCTGAACCCTAGATGGGCAGGGTGGGGCCAGGTATATAGGTCATGCCAGGCAGGGCTAAACATGTCCTGTTGGTGAGGGGTATGGAGACAAGTGTGTCACGGGAAGATGAGGTGTTGAGGCTAGAGTAGGGCTACCCTCCATCTATCTGGGGCTGACCTAGGCCTTCCTCCTGCCGGCACAGGAATCGTACAAGTACTTCCCTTCCTCGGTGAGTCCAGCCCCCAGGGCGGGACAGGGCATGCGGGCAGGGCGGTCAGGGCCAGTCCTGAGATTCTGCCCTGCAGCTCTCGCCGGTGACGCCCTCAGAGTCCTTGCCAAGGCCCCGCCGGCCACTGCCCACTCAACAGCAGCCACAGCCATCACAGAAGCTGGGGCGCATGCGTGAAGATGAGGGGGCAGTGGCATCATCCACCGTCAAGGAACCACCTGAGGCCACAGCCACACCTGAGCCACTCTCAGATGAGGACCTAACGTTGGATCCTGACCTGTATCAAGATTTCTGTGCAGGAGCCTTTGATGACCACGGCCTGGTGAGCACCAGGAATCTCCCCAGGAAGGGTGAAGGTTACAGAAGCAGCAAGATTCTTTAGGGGAAGGCATAAAGTGTACAGGGTTGCTTTGGGAAGTGACTAGGTGGTGGGGTTGTCCACAGCAGGGCAGGTGGGTCACTACACACCCTGCTTACAGCCCTGGATGAGTGACACAGAAGAGTCTCCGTTCCTGGACCCTGCACTTCGGAAGAGGGCAGTGAAAGTGAAGCATGTAAAGCGTCGGGAGAAGAAGTCTGAGAAGAAGGTGATGGAAAGGGTAAAATGGGTACGGGAAGGCAGAAGCAGGGCGGGGAGGGAGATGCAGAGGGCAAGGACTGCATGGAGCAGGAGCCAGACAATGCTAGAGTGGAGAGGGAAGCAGGATCTGAGGATGACTTTGATTCCACTGTGATCTCACCAATTTATCCCACAGAAGGAAGAGAGATATAAGCGGCATCGACAGAAGCAGAAACACAAGGATAAATGGAAACACCCAGAAAGGGCTGATGTCAAGGACCCCGCATCACTACCACAGTGCCTGGGGCCTGGCTGTGTGCGTGCTGCTCAGCCAGGCTCCAAGTATTGCTCAGATGACTGTGGCATGAAGCTGGCAGCCAAGTGAGTCTTAGGGGTGGAAGAGAGTAGATGACCCCTCTGGCTATCTGCCTACCAGTCAGCCACCTATCCAGCATGTGGACAATCACTCACCTATCAGTATAGCCACTGACCCATCTATCTGCCTGTCTGTCTATCTGCCCATGCATCTAGTATTCAGTCACCACCTGCCTATCCACCTATCATGTGGCAATTTACCTGTTAGTGTTTCACCATTTTGTAATCCCTTTTACTAACTGTCACCTCCCTTGCTTGCACCTGCCCACTGCAGCCGCATCTACGAGATCCTGCCCCAGCGCATCCAGCAGTGGCAGCAGAGCCCCTGCATTGCTGAAGAGCATGGCAAGAAGCTGCTAGAACGCATTCGCCGTGAGCAGCAGAGTGCCCGGACCCGCCTGCAGGAAATGGAGCGGAGATTCCATGAGCTTGAAGCCATCATTCTGCGTGCCAAGCAGCAGGCTGTGCGCGAGGATGAGGAGGTCAGGAAGCACGGGACTAGCCGGGCAGGGTCAAGCACCCAGTCATACTTGGGCTCATCCTTCCTTCCACCCCGTGCAGAGCAATGAGAATGACAGTGATGACACAGACTTACAGATCTTCTGTGTCTCTTGCGGCCACCCCATCAACCCACGTGTTGCCTTGCGCCACATGGAGCGCTGCTATGCCAAGGTCAGGGTCATCAGCCTAGGAGGGTGGATAGGGTGGGAATGTTAGGGGGCCCATAGGGGACAGACGTGTTGTTTGGTGGGCTCTCGGGAGGGTCTGCGGCACACATTTACAGTTACCTCCATTTGTGCTCATCCCTCCAGTATGAGAGCCAGACGTCCTTTGGGTCCATGTACCCCACTCGCATTGAAGGGTGAGTGAGGGTGCCTCAGGGAGTTACAGGAGGGGGAGGGGTGGGGCCATAAATGGAGTATGTGTGGAGCTGAGCCAGGGTGGGGGCTCTTCTCACTCTCCATTACCTTCTCTGAACTCAGGGCCACACGACTCTTCTGTGATGTCTATAATCCTCAGAGCAAAACATACTGTAAGCGGCTCCAGGTGCTATGCCCCGAGCACTCACGGGACCCCAAAGTAAGGTTTTCCCTCAATTGCCCCCGTTCCATCCCTCCTGACCTCACCTTCCTTCCCTCCCTGTTTTCCTACTTGACAGCTTGCATTCCTTCCTCTTTCCCTGAGTCCCTTTCTCCTTGTCCTTCTCTTTTCCCTGTTCCCGAACTCCATTCCTTCTCCTGAGCACTGCCTCATTCTTCCTTCTCCCTAGCCACCCTTGGTTTCTCTACAGGTGCCAGCCGACGAGGTATGTGGGTGTCCCCTTGTACGTGACGTCTTTGAGCTCACAGGTGACTTCTGCCGCCTGCCCAAGCGCCAGTGCAATCGCCATTACTGCTGGGAGAAGTTGCGGCGGGCTGAAGTGGATCTGGAGCGTGTGCGGGTGGTAGGTGTCGATGCCGGCAAGGGTTCTGGGCAACCTCAGGAGCTATTTCTTATGGCTCCTTCCACTCCCTTGGCAGTGGTACAAGCTGGACGAGCTATTCGAGCAGGAGCGCAATGTTCGGACGGCCATGACAAACCGGGCAGGGCTCCTGGCCCTGATGCTACACCAAACAATCCAGCATGACCCGCTCACTACCGACCTGCGCTCCAGTGCCGACCGCTGAGCCTCCAGGCCCAGAGCCCCTTAAACCCTGCCTTCCAGCCAGGGGAGTGGCCCTGAGTCCCTCTTTTGTTCCTTCTCTCCCTGTGCCCATCCACCTCTTCACTGCCCTTGCCCTTAAAAAAGGTTCTCAGAATTTTCCTTGGTGTCTGTCCCATTTTTCCATTCTGTGCCTGGGTGGGACTATGGCCTCCTCACCCTTGCCTTCCCCCTGTCCTGCGTTTTGTTAATAAAATTTTGAAGAACCGAGGAAGATAACTCCTGATGGTCCTCAGCATGCCACTGTGGCGATGGTGTCCTCCGCCCTTGTGTAAGATGGGCGAGGCCCCCTGTACTGGCAGGGCCGAGGTACACGAGTAGGCTGTATGTGGTTGGCACCCACTGCTTCCTTGGGCCGTGGGGGTTGTGCCTGCCAAGAGGGGTCGAGTGACCTCTGTGCAGCCCCTTTTCTTGGATAAGCCGGTCGGCATTTGCCGCATAGGCTGGACTGGCTCGCCTGTGCTAGATGCATCATTAACCACCTTGGGGCGTGTTTATACCACAAGCCCTCTGCCCAGCCCTCTGCTGTAGAGGGGCACAGCAGGGCCTTTGGGGCATGGATGCCAGCTCACTCCCTGTCTGTTTACCTGCCCAGCGCCACTGCCGCCCCTCCTGTTCTGGCGGCGTAAGGACCTGGGCCGCCTGCGCGCAGGAAGAAGGCACGACACTAACCGAGGGGACCGAGGGGCCACTGGGAGTGCCGGCTGCATTCGGAGGGGCACAAGCAGGCGTTCCTGCCTCCGCTGACTTCTTGTAGAGACAGACTGTACAGTACTGGGCGGCGCAAACCATACCGTCCACACCCCCTTAGGTTGAGAGTGGACTGCTCGCTAGTGGGAAAGCGAGCGGCGCAAGAACTGCAGTCTCCCGTCGGGGGGCGCAAACTGCGGTTGTAGTCAGTGCGCAGGCGCAGCACACAAAGGGCGCGCTCCGCCCGTGGAGCTTCGGCCCTCTTTCGCGGCAGCCTCCCCACTAAGGGCACGTGCCGCCAATGCAGCGCGCAGGTTTCACGTCGGGGGCGGAGCTTGCGAGGCAGGCAACGGGTTTCCGGTTCCGGGAGCAACGAACGGCGGCGGAGACGACAGCTACCGTTTCCGAGGAGGCGGCTGTGGAGGAGGAAGAGTAGAGCTAGGCGGGACGCACAGGCGGGACCCTCACCATGGGTCTGAGGGCCTAGAGCGGCGGAAGCTACGGGCCTGGCGCCAAGCTGGTGAGACAGGCGTAGGAGTGGAGAGCGCTCCGGCGGAGGGTAGGAAGGAATTGAGGCTCCGAACGCTGCCGGGAGAAATGAAAGGCCCTCAGGCCGAGGAGGTGGAGGAATGGCGGCGTCGGCACATTAAAAGAGAGGAACAGAGAGTTAGACAGAGAACAGGATGGAATGTGGCTCAGAATGCTGATAGGAATATCAGGATCTTGTACTGAAGACGGGGTGGAATGGAGGAAATAGTGCAGGGGGAGACACCGGTCTTCCAAGCTGAGGGAGAAGTAGCGGGTCCATAATACCCAGAGGGGAAAGTAAGAGGCACTTATGCCAATAACATAGAGAAGTGGGAGAATTAAGATGCTGAAAGGGAATGACGGGGGAACTCATGAAGTGTGTGAATAGAGTATAAAAGGCCGCCAGATATGTTATCCTTAGATACTGAACAGTGAGGAAGGTGGGGGCAGTTTCGAGTGCTGAGGGAGGAATCAGGGTCTCTCAGGCGGATAAGAGAAATAGAGGACGAGAACATTGAAGAAAGAGTGGATAACTTTCTGACTGTAAAGAAGAGGGTTAGATAATTGGGGGCTGAGATTGAGACAGATGTGAGTCAGAACGCTGAAGGAGCACATTGAGGATATAGTTGTTGTGCTGTGACACGGGAGACTTGAGGTTTACAGACTGAGGATTGGTAAGAATGAGGATCTGTTCAGGGCAGTGATACAGAGGACTAGAGGGCTCGCAGGATGTAGAGGGAGCTGAAGTCATAATACTGGAATAATAGGATAATTATAAGAACATCACACTGGAAGAAGAAGTGGACAATTAAAATCCTGAAAGAAAAATCTTGGCAACTCTCGGGTCAAGGGAGGGGAGAATAGGAGGTCAAGAGAAATGAGTCTTCTCAGAACAAGGATAAGAGTTATAGGGATGTTAGGTTGATGAAATGGAAAGATAGGGAGAGTCTCCTGTGCCAAAGACAGGTAGGAATGAAGGAGAGCAATAAAAGGGTCTTGGTTTTGTGGTAGAAATGCTGAATTCTCAGTCTAAGAGTGGAGAGCAACGGCAGCTAGCAGATGAAGAAGGAGGAGGAATGTTCCAGGACAGAGAATAGGAATGGGCTCATTCTCTGTGCCGGGTCCAAGGTTTTACTCAGAGAATTAAAGGATACCAACGATTTGTGTGACTTGGGGCAGTTTACCCCTCGCTAAAGCTTCAGTTTCTCCCATACCCCACCCTTCCCCGCCTTGCAGGCTGCTGCTCCTTCCTGAGGCCTCCATGGCTGAGGACTGGCTGGACTGCCCAGCCCTGGGCCCTGGCTGGAAGCGACGTGAAGTCTATCGCAAGTCAGGGGCCACCTGTGGACGCTCAGACACCTATTACCAGAGGTACTGGGTGGTTTGTGGGCAGAGTCAGGGGAGGGATTGAGCCTGGTTAGATGCAGATTAAAAGAGGATGTGGTTAAATTTATGGGTGACTTCAAATTATGCACATAGTCAATCCTCATTATTCGAAGATTTCATATTTGCAAATTCACCTATTTAATAAAATTTATTTGACCAAAGTTAATATGTTGCTTTCGTGGTTATTCACAGACACACAAGGCAGTTAAAAATTTGAGTTCCCCAGTGCACATATTCCCAGCCAACATCAAATAAGGCCTTTTTTAATATTGTAAATAAGCATTATGTGGTCTGTTTAGTGCCATGTTTTTCTCGTTTTTTGCTTTTCTTGTGATTTTACTTTATAAAATGACTCCCAGATAAAGTACTGAAATGTCTACTAGTTTTTTAGTGTCAGAAGGCTGTGAAGTGCCTTATGGAGAAAATACTTGTTAGATAAACTTCATTTAAACATGAGTTACAATGTTTTTAACTGTGAATTCAGTTTCATGAATAAAAAATCTGGTACATCCAGAAAAAGAAGAGGAAATTTGCCTATGTGAGGCTGTACCACAAAGTATAAAAAGTAATATTACTTGATCAAGCTATGAAAAAGATGGAAAAGCAGCTAAATTTGTAGAGCCAAAAATAACCAATAAAATATTTTGGACAGCATTATTGAACGCTAAAGACATATTACCCAGTATTAGGAAAATATAACCTATCTCAGCTAGTACTGGCTGGCACATTTCAAAAGCTGATACGGTGTGAAAAGTGTTAAAACTTATATTCAGAGCAGGTACAGCTCAGAAATCTTGTGGAGAAAGTCTTAAAAGTATTTGCTTCATGTTACACATGAGCTTCACTTGTTTGATGAGGTCGATGGTAAACAAACCTATATGGCAAAAACAGCTTCCAGTGCCCCCCTGGCTTTGAATCATTCAGAAACCTTACAGTTATTTATAAAAATACATAGACTGAGAAGTTGTCATTAACAATCACCTAAAACAATATTATATATTGATAAGTAAAGAAAAATGTGAACAACATTTTGCTGGAACTTAACCCTGTGCCTTTCCTAATTCAGGGTTCATGGCAGCATTAAAAAAAGAACTACCATGAATAATGAGAATTGACTGTAAATAGAAAAATTATAAACATTTTCATGTTTTCAGACATAGTAATGATACAGCTATGAAACTTTCTATATTCTGTTTTCTTTTTGAGTCAACGTTGCCATTTCCCTAAAGGAATATAGTAGAACCATAAATAAGTTACTTTCATTTATGTTTAGTTAATTTTTAAACATTTACATATTTGTATAAAACTTTCAGAACTTATAAGTGTAGTTGTCAAGAACTATGGGATCTAAAGTTTTATACTACTTAGGAAAACAAGTGCGTTCATGACAGTTTTGTGGATGCTGGTAGGAAATATAAGATTTGTGGGTCAGGAAAATCAGCTTATTGCACCATTACAAGATCCAGAATATCATTGTTTTTGTGCTAATACCTTGAATCCCTGTTCTCATTTACTGACATGAAGAGGGTCAAGTAACATTTACTGCATATACAGTAAATTGTATTATGGGGAAACAACTGAATTTAAGGAATTAAATCTTTTATAATACTGTGATAGTAAATATGCTTTCTGTTCTGAAAGGAGCCCCCCATCTTTTTTCTTCGAAGGTTGTTTGCTTTACACATGTCCTTGAAAAGGTAGTTTATTACAGTGGACAATCAATGCAGAAATGAATAGACCTGTAGAGTACTTTTTCCCGTCGTCATTTATATTGTATGTAATTTCATTTTTATATATTTTAAACCACTTCTATTGCACATTTTATTCACTTGGTCATGTAATGTGCACGTATTTTATATGTTATTTGATATGTTTGTGTTTTCAATTGTCTTTTTACCTATATAAAGTGTTTTCAATACCACTAGTATTGTGTTGTAGATATATGTCTTTTTTCTGGTTTTGGACTGGGAATGGAACTCAGGACTTTGTGCATGCTTCCACTGAGCTACATTCTCTCCATTTATCTTTTAAAGGTCTCTAAGATTATTCTTTTTTGAGGTGCTTGGGATCAAATCCAGGGCCTTGCTAACACTGCCACGGAGCTATATCCTCAGCATCCCCTATGGGAATAGTGGCAAACCTATGTCATGTGTGTCTTTTAAGACAAAAGACATTGCCTGGTGTGGTGGTGCACACCTGTAATCCCAACCCTCGGGAGGCAGAGGCAGAAGAATTGCCATGAGTTCAAGGCTAGTTTGGGCTACATAGTGAGTTCAGGGCCAGCCTGACTACAAAGCAAAATCTTGTCTTAAAAACATAAGACACACACAAAAAAAATGTTAATGTACGAGTTATTTTTTTCTAAACTGAAACTGAAGTATTCAAGTTTAATTGTGGTGTTGGCACTTTGTGATAAGTGGGTTTGGGGTTGGAGTTTGGCTATTTGTCTTTAGAATATGTGCTATCATTGTCATATGTCTCTTAATGTTTTTGTTTTTTGTTTCTGTTTTTTCAAAGATAAGCTACACTGTATTACCCAGGCCAGCCTTGAACTCCTGGGCTTATTCAGTCCTCCTGCCTCAGCCTGTCAAGTAGTTGGTATTGTAGGTGTGCACCACTGCACCTAAGTGTTTTGGTTCTTAAATTTCTTTTTTGAGATCAGATCTCACAATGTTGCCCAGACTAGCCTCAAACTCATTCTTCCTGCCTTAGGCTCTCAAGAGTAGCTAGGATTACAAGCTTGTATCACCATGCCTAGCTGTCTTTAGAGTTATACAATTATACGTTGCTTTTAACAGTGAAAATATATGCTGAGAAATGCATTGTTAACTGCTGAAAATTTATTGTGCTAGCACCAGAGAGCATAGTTACACAAAGCTAGATGGTGTAGTTGATATAGTCATGTATTACTTAAGGACAGAGATGTGTTTTGAGAAGTATGTCAGGCAGATTCACCATGCAAGCATTATAGAATGTACTTTTACAGGCTAGGACAGCTAGTACCATGTCACTGGGCAATGTAATTTTATGACACTACTTTTATTTATTCAGTTCATTGATCACAACATGGCACATGTGCACACACATACACAAACACACATATATATTATTGGTATTGGCCTAAATGGAGCCACGTAGGAAAGAGTTGAGACCAGAGATGCTCTTAGAGCCAACCCCACATCTGTCTTTCCCTTCTCAGAAGTTCACACACATACACGCTTTTGCCTTTTGCTTCTTGTGTCATGGTGAACAACAAAATTAAATCAAGCATGAGAGAAAATGATGAAATTAAGAACGCTGAAAATAAAATGAATAAAGCTGCCACTCGTTTAATGTCATATATTTTACAATAAGCCTTTTTTTTTTTTTTTTTTTTGAGACAGGGTCTTGCTTTGTAGTTCAGACTAGTGGCCCTGAGCTCACTATGTAGCCCAGGCAAGCCTCGAACTCAGCAATCCTCCTGCCTCTTCCTCCCGAGTGCTGGGATTACAGGCATGAACCACAACCACTCACAGTACTGTGGTATGTGGTACTGATTGCTAGTGGATGTGAGTCACCATGCCCAATATTGTATGTGGTTACCAGATTGAACTCAGGACCTTATGCTTGCTAGGCAGGCACCAGAACCACTGAGCGAAATCTCTGGCCCCCACAATAAACTTTCTTATAATTAGAAATACACTTAAGTGACAAAAAGCATGTAGTAAATATATAAACCAATAATAATCACTATATCAAGTATCATGTACTATATATAACTATATGTGCTGTGCATCTATATAACTGGTAGCACAGGCTTGTTTACACCAGCCTCACCACATTATAGTGGCAGCAGTGTTGCTAGACAATAGTAATTTCTTCTTTCTTATAATCTTACAGGATTACTATACAGTATGTGGTCTGTCATTGACCAAAGCAGTGTATAGCTTGTGATTTTATGTTTGTATATATGCTGGTATTTGGTTGTATTTTATGTTTATTCCCATCATTCAGCATTAGTTGGGGTAGAACCTGGGTGGGTTTCACAGGCCCACTTCAGGCTGCTTCCTATACCCCACTAACTGTGCAAGGGTTGAAAGAGTAGAATGGCATTGCCTCTACCTGGGTTCCAACTCATCTTAGCCCATCCCCAGCCCCACAGGAGACAGGATCCGAAGCAAAGTTGAGCTCACCCGATACCTGGGCCCTGCATGTGACCTCAGCCTTTTTGACTTCAAACAAGGCATCTTGTGCTATTCAGCCTCTAAGGTACTTCACAAAGTGGGGTGCCCAAGGCAGGGGTGACTGTGCTGCCTAACACACACAGGCTGACCACATCCTTCTTGACCTCACTCTCATCTTCAGGCCCGTCCTGTGGCTGTCCCCAGCAAGAAACAAAAGAAACCTTCAAAGCCAGCCAAGGCTCAGAAGCGTCGTGTTGGACCTCAGAAGGGCGAGGTCATAAAAGAGACCCCAGAGAATGAAACCAAGGCTGATACTGACACACCCCCAGCTTCATTCCCTGCACCTGGGTGAGTATTGGCCTAAATTGAGCCAGGTAGGAGAGAGTTGAGACCTGTGAAGCTCTTAGGGCCCCACACCTGTCTTTCCCATCTCAGGTGCTGTGAGAACTGTGGGATCAGCTTCTCAGGGGATAGTACTGGAAGGCAGCGGCTCAAGACATTATGCAAAGACTGCCGAGGTGACTGGCCTCCTGGGGATGGGACATTGGGAGACAGAACTGGTACAGTCCCAGTGTTGGGCTAGGTTGGAGGTTGATTGGTGGAAATTAGGGCAGAGGCTATTAGTATGTTTGGAGGTTGGATTTAGGAGGTAGGAAGCGTGGTTAAAGGTTGCATGGTAGAAGGGAATCAGCACCAAGACACTGGATAAAGCCAGGTGTCTATTCTTCCTTTCCCACTTTTCTCTGTCCTTCTCCTAGCACAGAGAATTGCCTTCAACCGGGAGCAGAGGATGTTTAAGGTAAGAACAATGTGCTTTCTCCTCATAGTCCTTCAGAGGGACAAGATGTGATGGGGCCAATAGAGATTCTGAAGGATTGGTGATAGTTCACAGGGTATATGAGTCATTTTATAAAGATCTGCCAGTGGGTTGGTTGGTTAGCAAACATAGGAAGGGTAATCAATAAGGTGCCTGTCAACAGACAGAGAGGGGTGAAGTTAACAGGACCAGTAGACACTGTAGACTTATTGTTGATAGCTAATCAGTAATTATATAATAATAGGGTTAATGGGAGCTAACAGAGATGGTGACAAGAGTTGATGTTTGGTCACCAGACATGGGCAAAGCCAGGTTCTAGAACTACCTGCCTAGGCCTATGACTTACACCACTCATTTCCGGCAGCGAGTGGGCTGTGGAGAGTGTTCGGCCTGTCGAGTAACCGAGGACTGCGGGGCCTGTTCCACCTGCCTCTTGCAGCTGCCCCATGATGTGGCCTCAGGGCTATTCTGCAAGTGTGAGCAGAGACGCTGCCTCCGGATTGTGGAGAGGGTGAGTTCGGCAGGTGGGGTGGGCCCAAGGCTCACCCCAGCTTCTGGCCCTCATAGCCCTGACCCCTTGCATCACACCTCCGGCCCCCACAGAGCCGAGGGTGTGGAGTATGCCGGGGCTGTCAGACCCAAGAGGACTGTGGCCGTTGCCGAGTCTGCCTTCGCCCTCCCCGCCCTGGTCTTAGGCGCCAGTGGAGGTGTGTGCAGCGGCGCTGCCTTCGGGTGAGTCAGGCTGGAGGGGCCAGCACTGGCGGGGCCAAGGCTGGGCCAGAGCTCATTCTGCTGTTAAAGTTACCGCCACTGCTGCTTCCTCTCAACCTGGCCTTGCCCACCTCATGTCTTCTTTTTTCTTCCATCTCACACTCACCTTCCTGACCTGCCTACCTGCCTTTGTCTGCCAGCACCTTGCTCACCGCCTCAGTCGCCATCATCAGCGATGTCAGCGACGCCCTCCCCTGGCTGTGGCTCCCCCTGCTGTGAGTGCCCCACTGCATGCTCTGCCTGCCTGTCCCATGCATGCTTTTGCTCTTTTTTTGTTTGTTTGAAAAAGGGTCTCACTGTGATCTGGGAAGGGCTGGTCTTGAACATGTGATCCTCCTGTCTTAGCTTCCCAAATGTTGGTATTACACCCATATGCCACTATATGTGGCATGTAAGCCATGCTTTCTGTATTCCCAGGGTGTCCTGTGTCCATCTAGTGCCACAAAGTCATGATCTTTGTTTTGGCTTTTTCCCAGGGTAAACGTGGCCGCCGCAGGGGAGGCTCAGATTCCAAGATGGTTGCCCAGCGACACTCCCAAGCTCAGGCACTGCCCACACCTCCTGCAGCAAAGCCCCCAGAGCCTGCAGAACTGGTAAGGCCCTGATGGGCCAGGGGAAAGCACAGCCCTAACCCTGCCCAGTACCTACCCTGACCCCACCCGTTTGCTTCTGCAGCATGCCAGCGCCCTGGCGCCCTCGTCACCTGCCGAAGTCATCTATTACTGGGTAGACAAGGACGAGCTAGTGAGTGGCCCCACCCTGCCTGGCTAAGCCTAGACACTCTAGATGCTTGGTTAACCGCAAAGAAGCAATTGTTGTAATGGGCCTAAAGGGAGCAATAGGGCATAGTAATGGGTACTAGAGTAGGATGAGCAATGATGGGAAAGGAATAATGAGATTAACATACGTGGTAACAATGCCTCATGTCAAATGAACCAACCCTGGGGGCTAACACAGGACCAGCAGACACAATAGTAGAGCTGATAGAGGAGCAGGGAGCAGAGTGACCAGCATTCACATAGGATGAGCAAAAACAGCCAGCAGTTGATGGGAGTTCATAGAGAATTAACAAAATCTTACTGGAAATGGAGTCAAAACAGTGTCTTGGTAGCTGATCAAAGGGCAGCAGACACTGTGATGATACCGTGATGAAGCAGCCACAGTCCTAATGGTGTTGAAGGCCAGTTGGCACAGTGATAGTGGCTAATGTGAACTTGCCGATGCTGAAGTGTAACAAATGGGGAGTCAGCAGACTAAGATGGTAGTGTGTAGCCAGCTCCCTTGTGGGCCTAAAGGAGCACCATGAACAGCACTGGAATGGGCATTGAGAATAGCCTCTCCTAGTCCTAGTGACAGCACCACCATTCCCCCCCCCCCCACCCCAGCAGCCCTACACGAACCGCCGGCAGAACCGCAAGTGCGGGGCCTGTGCAGCCTGCCTACGGCGGATGGACTGTGGCCGCTGTGACTTCTGCTGCGACAAGCCCAAATTCGGGGGCAGCAACCAGAAGCGCCAGAAGTGTCGTTGGCGCCAATGCCTGCAGTTTGCCATGGTGGGTGGGGCAGGAAGGGTCAGGTGGATGGGGTAGGTTGGGCCAGGCACTCCAGTGCCTGGGAGTGGTGGGCAGGCCTGTTAGGTGGTTGGGTGGTGCAGTAGTTCCAGCCAAGACGATGTGCTGGAGTAAGTGACTCTAGGTTACACAGGCATTGCTAGTGGGAGACTGGCAGGCTCAATGATGAGGGCTGATAGATAAGGAAATTCTGTTCTGGGACTAATGGGAAATTAGCAGGCACGCTGAAAAGGGAAGGGTGGGTGTGGTTGGTCAAGGTACTAGGTGGCCCATAGTACCCCATCTTTCCTCACAGAAGCGGCTGCTGCCAAGTACCGGGTCAGGGTCCCAGGAGTGGGCAGGATCGCCCCCACTTTACCCTCGTCGGAAGAGGCCTGGTTCTGCTCGACGGCCCCGTCTGGGCCCCACTGTGAAGCCCCCTTTGGCTACGCACACAGCCCGACCAGGTCGTGCCCAGGCTCCACTGAAGCAGGAAGCAGGTGGTGGCTTTGTGCTGCCTCCACCTGGCACCGACCTTGTGTTTTTACGGGAGGGCGCCAGCAGTCCTGTGCAGGTGCCAGGCCCTGCTACAGCTTCTACAGAAGCTCCATTGCAGGTGAGGGCCCCACTGTACCCTTCCCGTCTCAGTACCACCCAGTCTCCTGCCAGGGAGCTGAGACTGTATCTGCTGCCACCCTCCCTCATGCAGGAGGCCCAGTGCTCTGGCCTGAGTTGGGTTGTGGCCTTACCTCAGGTGAAGCAAGAGAAGGCAGATGCCCACGAAGAGTGGACACCGGGCACAGCCGTCCTGACTTCTCCCACATTGCAGCCTGGCTGCCCTAGCAAGGTGGGGGCAGTGATGGAAGTTCTGTTGGTGCCGTACTGGGTGATCTGTAAGCAGAGTGATAGTGAGCTGTGATGGTAGCACTGTGAGAGAGAGAGAGAGAGAGAGATAGGTATGCGGATTGTGGCTGTTCTGCAGTTATCCACAACTAGCTTTGCCCACTTTGTTGCCCGGTTAATAGGAAAATGGAGACCAGTAGGGAATGGTAAAAGATTATAGGTACAAGCTGGCATCTCTTTGCTGGAGTGTGAAGGAAGTGAGATCTGTCAGCACAATGACAGGTTGGCTATAGGGACTTTGCTCAGTCCAGCCCTGTCCTTCTAACTGCTGCCCTTTCCCACTTCTCCCAGGCAGTAGACCCGGGCCTACCACCTGTGAAGCAAGAGCCACCTGACCCTGAGGAGGGAAAGGAGGAGAACAAGGATGGCTGTGTCTCCGAATCGGCCCCAGAGGAGGAGGCAGGAGGGGCTGGCACACCTGTGGTCAGTGCTGGGGGACACCCGTCCCTGCCCTGATCTTGCCTTAGCCCCTCCAGCCATGTTGACCCATGATGTTAATTCTTCCTAGATCACGGAGATTTTCAGCCTGGGTGGAACCCGCTTCCGGGACACAGCAGCCTGGTTGCCAAGGTGTGCCCCACACAGTGAAGGGTGGGGATGGGGTGGGTGCTGGCCAGATGTGAGCCCTGAATTTTCAGAGTACATCCAGCAGCTTGCCTGGGTGCAGAAGGAGATAAAGGCCCACCCACTGTGCTAGTGCAGAGGGGTTTGCAGCAGCTTAGAGATTTCTGCTGAAACTCAGTACAGTAACATTCCAGGTCAGGGTTCTTTTCTCAGGGGAGGGGTAGAAGACCTGATGGTCTGATAAGATTTGAAAGAAAAAGAAATATATGGAGAATCTGTTCCTACCACCCCCTCAGAAAATCCTGTTAAGGCCAAATTTAGTTAAAATACAAGCTCCTGTTCAGAGAATCATCATTTGAGGTCTTGAAGACTTTTGGAGTCTCTGAGAGACCACTGACAATGGGGAGAGTATATATCACAGAGATAGCTAGGCTGGCCTGGATGGTGGGGTGGGTAGTGAGCTGACTCTGAGTCTGTATAGCTGAATGACCTCCGATTTGTCCTGTGCCTCCCAGAGCAGCATTTGTGATGGGGCTCGGGCTATGTCTCTTGAGCCTTTTGTGTTGAGGTTACTCTCTCAGGTACCCTGCAGAGTTTTTCCATTAGACCTGACAATAGGATGAAGGGTAGATGTCTGTGAGGCCCGAGGCAGTAGGAGGAGGAAGACAGGGGAATGCTGACTCCTGCAGAAGGTTGATAGGCCTTGCACTGAACCTCAAGACAGACAGTAAAAACTATTGGCTAAGCACCTGGATTCCCTTGTTCCTGCAGACCACAAACTCCTCCAGCTATACCCAGAGTAAGACAGACTGAGCCTCTGCTGGGTGTGCAGCAGTTTGAGGGCCTAGTGGTAATAACATTGAGTCCTGTTACACAGATTGGCCTTCATATGGTGCAGGATCCCTACTTGAGCTTATCACTTCCCTGCATGCAAAATAATTACCTGTTACAGAGAAAATGATGGGCTGTCTGAACTGATAATATTTAAGAAGAAAGAAAAGAGATACAGGATAATTAAATGGAAGTGGGTGGAGGATGCAGAGTAGTAGGAAATGGTTTTGTGATGCTCCGTTTTGTACGTAGCGAACTTCATTCAACATACAGACCTGCTCCCTCTTCTCTAGGTCCAAGGGCCTTAAAAAACCTGGAGCTAGAAAGCAGTAGACTGGAGGCTTCTGCAGACTGTAGAACTCAAGGTGATATTTGCAGACCGGCTTCACAAGACAACCCTGATCTCCTAGGGACTGGACCATAGATTGGTTACAGGGCTTGTGTGTATCAACCCTAAAAGGAAAACTTCCCAGCAAACTTGAGGAGCAGGCCCTACTCAGTACTTCAAGCTTAACAGGAAGCAGCTGGAAAGAGAAAGTCAGAATAGAAAGTTGATGCATCTGCTTCTCCCAAAAGGAGAGATTGGATGGAGGGGTGAGGAGGTGGTGTAAGGAAGAGAATACAAATAAAGCCACCACAACCTAAATAAGCCATCTTCATAAAAAGTGGCTTCTGATGAGACCTGGCAGTGTCTCTAAACATTTTCTCAGGGAGACAATTGAAAATGCAATGTGAATAAATGGGGAAAGGAAGGAACTTCTGTTTATCAAGCTTCTGTGATTCCAATGTTTTGAATCCTCAAAGCAGTCTTTTTAGGCAGCATTGACCTGTACAACTTTGCAGATGAAATAAGTGAGACTCAAATGAGATCAGCTTTCCCAATGTCAAACAGCTAGAGTTGGTAAATCTAGAATTACACTCGGGCTATAAAGGCTTTATTCTTTAAGGCACTAAACTGTTAACTGCAATCCTGTGTGCAATAATGTGTAATATTGCAGTAATAGTTTTCAGTGACTTTGAAAATGGATGGTGAATTACTGTAAATAATGTGTAAATCCGTTATACTCTTGCCTTTAGCATGGTTTAAGGAGTGCCAAAGCTATACAGATGGGATCACCTTGTTTTCAGTGCAGCTACTCTTGTAGAAACTGGGCTCACCACAGGCCCTATATGCTGCATAGTAATCTTCACCCCTAAAAGATGTCTTCATTACCTGCTGTCCAGTTGCTTGTCAGATTGACTCTCCGACTTCAGTCAGAGCAGTCTTTGCAACTAAAGCTGCCAGCCTGGCCCATCTCTTCTGACAACAGGTGTCTCCTGCCTTCTCATGACCTCTGTGCTTGGTTCTTGCCCCTCATTAGGAGCCTAATTCCTGCCTCCATTTCTGCTCCAGGGCCAGTCTTGGCTCAGCCTTACCTCACTCAGCATGCTTCATTTATAAAAGGCCAAAAAGATTAGACATGTAATTTGTTACTTAGCTTTATAGGGCCAAGACTGACAGTGCCTCCTTAAATCTTGTATCCTCCCCTGTCTCCATCCCCTTTCCTTACCTACACCCCGCCCTGCATCAATAGTTAATTCATACATGGATTAATCATTTCCCATTTGTAACTCAGAAGAACTCTCTGCCACTCTCCTCACCTGTTCCTCTGCCTTGCCTTATTTAGCCCAGCTCCAGCCAAGACTGGGTAATCTGTTACTGAATTTTTTCCCCTAGGGTCCAACACCCAACCCAAGTACTCTTATAATTCTGACAGTGATGTTCTCAGGAAAATTTACTTGACTGGCAACCTGACTCTTGAGTGAAGAGTCTGATTACCATGTGAGTGAATTAGGGTACAATCAGAAGAGCAGAACCACCAAAATACAGATGATACACATGTCTATGTTAAGGGATTTGTCAGAGGGATTTAAATCTGTAATTATGGGAGCTGGTTAAACAGTCTTTTGCAAGGCTGTTGTCTGCATCTAATGCTGGAGCTTGAAGTCTGCAGGGAGGCAATCGGAAAGGGAAGATGGATGTAAAGTACAGGAAACAGAGGACACAATGGAACCCACAAGCAAGAGTCAGCACCAATGAGAAAGGCCTGGGACCCATGTCAGTCTCTCATCGCCTCCCACTTCGATGATGTGGGTATCCTGCAGAAGAAGCTGGTTCCCTTCCTCATAAAGTTAATATGTCAGTCCAGGATTAGAGAGGCTGATTGATGATGGAAGATCTCAGAGGAGATGGAGCAGCAAATAAGTGAGCATATGTGAACTGCAGCAGCGCCTGATGTCTCTTCCAGTCTTCCACGTGCAAAAAGAATGTGCTGCTGCTGCTCTCTCCACTGCTCTGGCAAAATGTCTCTTGAGGCCTGACCTAGCCAGCAGCACACAGAGAAGGGAGTTCTGGGAAATATGGCGTAGTCAAGGTGACATGTTATAAAGCCGCCCTGCCATCAATCAGTTTCCAAGGATCCCACTACTCACTTGAGAATAACTTGATAAAACTGTGTCCTGAAAATGCAAGCTGAAGACCATAGATTTCATGGTGACCACAGCAAGTACAGAAATTTCACGCACCTCCCCCAGAACACTTGCTGGTCTCGTCTGTTTTTGTGCTATTCAAGTATTGAGAACCTGCCCCATGGTAGGCACTGTACTTACTACTGGGATACAGAAATTAAAAAGATATGGTCCATGCGATTTAATGTATCAATGTGTATTACAAGTGGGGAATGGATTTCCAAACTTATGCAATGTAATGCTGAAAATACACAATTCAAGAAAGTGTGGGGAAGCCAGTCTTTGTGAGAACTTTGTTGCAGCAAAAATTGGAAATTTAGTTTCTAACTCTAAGCAGTTCTATTTAAAAATTACTTTTAAATGATTTTTATTGTCCCATTTATTGGTTTGTATGTTTAGCATTTCTTTTGTGTGTGTGTCTTGATGGTGGTAACTGTTGACTACCTTGGAGAAACTAGGGTAGTGGGTGGCAGGATTAATGTCACTTCTGTTGAAGGACACAGGCACAGCACTTCTGTAGACCTACGAGGGGGTGGCTAAAATGTGTGGTTCCTGGTGCTCCTGAGCCCTCCATCTCCCCAGGGGCCTGCCAGGGGCTGTTCTGGATCAAAGTTGTCTTGCCAGCTGAGGGTCACCACCCTCGCCTGTGGTTGGTTTGGCTGCCCTGGGGCAGGACTTCTACCTGACACAATGCCCCTTCCTGGGCTAAGCTTGGAAAGAAGCAACTCTCTACCTCTTCAAATACTGGAGAAAAAGGCAACAGCAAACTGGAGTTTAAACTGCCAGGCTTGCCCAACTCGAGGGCGCTGCACAGCAAGCTCAGAACCGAGGATGGGACTTCAAAGGGCAGTCCAGCAGGGTGTGGGCTGAGGCTTCACCAAGGCCTCTGGAAATGCATTTGGATGGGCTGCTGGGAGCTTCAAGGCAAAAGGCCCTTCCCTAATCCTGCTGGGGTGGAGGGTGCCTGAGGCTGTTTTCCTTATCTTCTCCCAGAGGGTGTGTGATTAGAGGGATGGCTCTGCCCAGGCTCATTAGTGGCCCAGAACCCTTAAGACTGAGATCCAACATCCTGGAGCCTCGGCCCCTCAGGACACTGTCCTGGGAACCCAGGAAACGTCCTAACTTATTTCTTTTTTGTTTGTTTCAGGCTACGTAAACTCTTAACAGTAAATGAAAATGAGTATTTTACCGAACTACAATTGAAAGAAGAAGCATGATAGGAGGAAAATAAAGGATAATTAAAAGAAATTATTAGAAGAAAGACTTATTTTGCGGCTGAAAAGCTGAACCAGCAATTCAGGAAATGGAATCCAAATCTAGAAATGAACCACATAGAAAATCTGAAGCAGGTGGATTACAAACAATTAAGGAACGTTAATTTACTGCAGCCTTAAGAGGGTGTAAACATTAGTTGTATGGTGGTTGTTAGTATACCTCACTGACTGGCATTAGTTACTGATTTTTTTCCTGTGATCTAGTTAGTGTTCTATGTTGCCCCCAGGTTAGGATGGGAGTACCAAAGTGTCATTCTTAATTGGCTTTTAGGTACTAACTACCATTTTGCTCTTGATGGGAAATAGAACTGTGGTTTCTACCTGTGCTGAGAGCCCAGTCTAGTTTCCTAATCTGTGTTGACAGTTCTGCCTGATATCCCGATTCTTAGAAACCAGCTACCTGGACTTCTGAGCAGCATCCTGGACCTGGTCCACGGTGACCCCTCAAGACTTAAAAAAAGTTGTCCCCAGCAAGGTCACACCAGTGCCCCCACTAGCCCTTTTGATCTGCCCCCCCCTTTCCTACAGTAACCATAAGTCTAAGCCCTGGTTTCTGCCCAGTGCAGTAGAATGACTATTAAGAGATTTATGATTACTGTTTGAGTGATTTGATAAAGCACTTTGGCTCCCTGGGCCTTAAATCTATTTCGATGTAAAATGAGGAAAATAAAACCTGCTGTTCCATCTACCCTGTAAGATATTTGTCAGGCTCAAAGGTTGTATCTGTGAAAATATCTTGCAAATTGTAAAGAATTACACAAATACAAGTTTGTCCTGTGATGATTATTATCGCCATCATCAAGAATAACCTAGGTACAAAAGAGAGCCTACAAAATGTCTACTAGTCTTCCTTTTGCTTTTAGGCCGTTCACAGTCTATAAATAGCAGAATGGACTGGAATTATAATTAGACTTTCAACTTTCCTCGGGTTAAAGGAGTTTTTTTCCGGCCATTCTGAGCGTTAGAGAAAGGGAGCCAGTCTGAAGAGACTAGCAGGGGGCGGGAACTCAGTTGCTGGCGCCCACCCAACTCCTGGGCTGCAAGAGGAAGTTGCAAATGCTAGCGTCTGTGGGCCCCATGGCAACGACGCTGACTTCCGCTCGACCCATCCTCCTTCACTTCCCTCACCAAGAGGCTCGCCCTGGCAACCAGAGCTCTGCGTCAGTCGTCGGTGGCGGAGGCGCGGTCCGCAGGTCTCGGTGGTTCTTAGCCGGCTTCATACCAGTTGAAAATGTACAGCCAGCGCTTTGGTGTCCTGCAGCAGGAGGTTAAGGGCCCGACTCCCAAAGTGGTGATGATGGTAAGCTTAACGTAGGGACGCAAAACCTTGCACTTTTTCCATCTTTTCGCTCTGCATCCTAGCACAGCGCAGCCTGTGCCTAGTTTGAATTTTCTCTACGACAGCAGGTGCTGGATACGAAGAGTTGAATTAAAAAAAAAAAAAAGTAAGATCACTTACTGTCGCTCCCCTAACCCACTCATCCCCTAGCATCATCTCCTGTCCCACCCAATCTCCAGTCACAATACATAGAGTCTGTGTTTGGAGAATTGCCTCTTGAGATCTTGGAGACCTCCAAGCCTCTAAGACAGAATGGGCTGTGGATGGCGAGCAGATCTGGGACCTGAGCTGTTGGTGATTGAACAGAATAACCTTTGGCTGATTCTGTGCTCCTAGGAAAAGCATCTGTGGAAGGGTATTGAACTGTGAGGAGTTATGTGTGGCTGTAGACCTCCTGTGCCAACTCAGCCAGTAACTGCTTAGCGGACTGAAGTACCCATGCAGACTACAGCAGGTCTGGGGTAGTAGTGCTAGCCCTGCCTGAACTAAAAAGGGAGACCGTGTCTCCAAAAAAAAAAAAAAAAAGATTAACAGTAAATTATATTCTCTGTAATGGCAGTTTGTGGAAAAAAAGGCCAAGGGTAATTAAGGTACAGTTGCATTCTCCACTATCCATAGAGAAAATTTCAGTCAACTTAGAATTCTGATTCTCTAGGTCCAAGGACTATAGGATAATGGGACTAGAAAGCAGTAGAATGGAAGTTTCTTTAGGCTGTAAAAGTTCAAGCTGATAAACTAGACAGATTTAATGAAGAGCAGCAACTGATACTCTTTGGGTCCTATATCCAGACACATTGCGAGGGGGCATGGCTGTTTGTTTGGTGCTATTACTTATGTTGGAAACCAGTAAGGAATAAAATACCTCCAAGTCAAGAAAGCAGGCCTATTAAAGACTTGTGCTTATAGAAGAATTAGGAGAAAAGGAAAGTGGCCAGACTTGGCACACATGCTCCTTATGTATTGGAATGTGATAAGAAATATGAATGTTGGAGGGTAACAGTTATGTTAGAGGAACAGTTAAAGCCACCAAGAAATAAAGCTTGCACCCTAAACAAGTCGAGAAAACACTGCAAGGACATTTATTTTGCTCAGATGACAAAGGAAAAAACAGACTCAATGAAGTGCTCAACACTGCTTGCAATGAGCAGAGGCCAGAATGAAACTTAGAATGAAGTTATTTTCTTTATGTTAAACTGTAACTTATACTTCTGGAAACTGTACCAGTGGAAAAAAAAAGCCTTTAATGACCTTGAAAGTACAAAGTCAATAGTAAATCCTTTGTACCCTACCTTTGGCATGTTTCAAATTTTTAGTGTCCAGTATGGTAGTCACTAGCTACATGTGGCTTCTCTTTTCTTTTGAGACAGAGTCTTGCTTTGTAGTTCAGGCTGCCAATAAACTCATTGTGTAGTCCAGGCTGGCCTTGATTTCATGCACTCCTCCTGCCTCAGCTCTTGAGTGCTGGGATTACAGGTGCGCACCATCCTTCCTATCTCACATAGCTGTTGACCACTTGAAATATTCCTAGTGTCACATACTGAAATGCTATTTTGGAGAATTGTTCAAATAGTAATATATTATCAAAATTATTTTGATGCTTCTTACTTTTTAAATGTAGCTACTACAAATTACATGTATGTCTTTATATTATATTTCTAAGTTATACAGGTTCTGAGCAATGACAAGATGGTCTGGATAGGCATCACCTGGTTAAAGAACTCCAGGTCATAAGACTGGGTCCTTCACAGACCTGAGTCATGCTAGCCTTAAAAGTTTTCCTGGTCCTCTAGCTACATGCTGTTTTTTGCCACCCTTCATTCTCATTTCATTCTTTGGACAAAAGGTATCGCAGAGCCTTATTCTTGTCCTGATAAGTCAAGACAATTGCTTATAGATGCTCTTAGTTCATGATTCTTACTTTCAGCCCATGTGTAACCAGGAACTAAGTTACTGCTATGGCCCTGCTCTGCTTTACTATCACAGACTCTGTACTCACAAAATGCAAAAATACTAGAGAATAGTAATTAGCTGGCTCTTCATAGTTCTAGTATAGATTAGCTACTTCTCATGTAACACCCAACATGATCTTCTGTCTCCCTTCCACTTCAGATTAGCTTCTCTTGTTCAGTTACAAGTGAGTGCCCTATATGTGACCTCCTAAGTCTTTTCCTCAAGCTATTTTCAAATGTGGGTTTTCTTTTCCCAGGAGGTTTTATCACAAATACCAAGTACCAATATTCTGGTAATCCTGACACTGACAAGTTTTAAATATAATTTATTAGGCTGTCTCTCTGCATGCCCTAAGTTCAATAAATTTTTTTACTATGAATTAGCATCTTCAATGATCACAAACTACCTAAGAATAACTGAATGAAACTGTTGTTGGAAATACCAAGCTTGTACTCAAAAGGTAACTTAGTAGTAAGTGCTTAGGTTTAATCCCCAGTACTAAGTAAATAAATAAGAAAGAAAACATAAAGCTCAAAATACCAATTCCATGATGGCTCCAGGAGGTGCAGAAAGAAAGTATCAAAACCACCCAGAAACATTTATATATTTGCTCACCCATTTGTATTAACAACCTGACTGAAATAGGAAATGTGTTCAATCCTAGGAATACAAAAATGAAGAAGGTATACAATACTACAAGATTTATTTATTTATTTATTTATTTTTGCTTTTTGAGACAGGGTCTTGCTTTGTAGTTCAGGCTGGCCCTGAGCTCACTATGGTGCCCAGGCAAGCCGCCGCGAACTCAGCAATCCTCCTGTCTCTGCCTCCCGAGTGCTGGGATTACAGGCGTGAGCCACCATGTCCAGCATTGTGGTATGCAGCGTTGATTGTTGGTGGGCGTGTCTCCACACCCAGCATTATATGTGGTTACGGGGGATCAAACTCAGGACCTTGCGCTTGCGAGGCAGGCGCTGGAACCACTGAGCTAACCCTCCGGCCCACAAGGTTTTTGTTTAGTATACATTCATAATGTCCATACATTTCCAACCTTTTATGGACATTGGTCTAAAAACAATACACTTACAATTGATGCTACCCAACAACAATTGATACTACCCAAAAGGCCTTCTATCCAAATTTTTGGAAACCATGGAATTACAAATAATGCTCTACCATGGCTTTTTTCTATTTTTCTTTTCTTTGCTCTCTCTCCTTCTCTTCATTTCTTCTTTCTCACCCCATATGTCCTATACATTTAGATAGTAGCCCTATTACATTGAAAATATTTTGATGGTGGTGACTGTGGTGTAATAATACAGAATAGTGGGTTGTAAGATCAAGGTAAGGATTTTTTGTTTTAAGGTAGGGTCTCACTATATTGTTCAGTCTGATCTTAAACTCACGATGTAGCCCAGGCTGGCCTAAAACTTCCAGCAATCCTCCTGTCTCAGCCTCCTGAGTGCTGGGATTATAGGCATGTACAATCATGCCTAGCTAAAGATCTCAAATTCTTATTGTATCTTGTCTCCTCTTGCTATTTGAAGAATCTTGGGCACATACGTTCGATTAAATATTCTCTAGAGTCCTATAAAATATTAAATTTATAATTTTAAACATTTAAAAAATACAACCCACAACCTACAACAAAGTATGATTTGACTTTTTTCATGATGATACAAGAGCAATAGACATTCAATAGGAACTCTAATTTGAATTTTGAATTTAGGTATTTTCTAAGGTGTTATGTTATGGCTTATATCTAAATGTTCCCCCAAAGCCTCATGTATGCATAGGTGGGGCTTTTTGGTGGCTGGATCTAGGGTATGTAAATATGTATTAAGGATGTGTGATAATTGGGTTGGTCTACTGAGTATTTTAGCATGATTTGGGGTGTGGCTGAATGGATTTACTGAAGACAGAAGCCTCACCGTGGGTGTGGATGGCACCAGACAAGAGCCTATGTTCTGGACAGAATTTAAAGGGAAAGAAAGGCTTGCTGCTTTGCTGCTTTGCTGCTTTCTGTCTTGCCTGCCATGGACATGCCTGTCTTCTCTGCCACACCCTTTCTGCCATGTCATCCTGCCTTAAAACAAGCCTAATATAGACTGAAACTTACGTAAACTGTGATCTAAAATAAACTGTTCCTCCTTTAACTTATGGATGTCAAGTAGTTTATCTAAGGAGTAAAAAAGTAACTAAGGCACAAATTTAGCAATAAACAGTGTGATAATCTCAAGATACTGGGCAGAGCATTATAAGTCATGGCTTTCAGCAAACCATAAGATTAGGAGGGTGAATATGAAATGCTCTCCAGAATGCTGTGTCACTAAGCTGTGATGTTCATTTGTTTAAATGCATTTACTTATGAGATTTTCTAACTTACAATGTATTTATCAGGAAGCAGCCTCATCATAAGTCAAGAGGCATCTGTATTTGAGACTGATTTGATCACATCTTAAGTATAAGTTGAGAGAATGCAATAGGTTACTCCTTAGGTGTGTAAGCTGTTTTCAGTTTCAACAGGATGTATTTGTTTTTATGCCCAATTTTATTTAGCATGAATATGATCATTGGTAGAAGTCATGATTAACTGAAATACACTGTTGACATTTGGTTTATTATAACTAATAGTTGCTTTTTTGTTTTAAGAGAGCCAAGGCTCCCAAAGGTCCCCGGACAGAGCATCATTGGGAAAGAATCCAACGCAGCCACCAGAAGGATCATGCTGTTTTGGCTACAATTAAGTCAATTGAGCAGGATCGCCTCAAAGTTGACTGGGACCAGCGCATTGACCGCAGGTTTTTTAACAGCCTTGTGCAAGCAAAAATTAAAGGTGCCATGCAAGAGTTTATCATTAACACTGAAGAAAGGCGAAATAAGTAAGGCTACAAACCTGGTGGCCCATATTATGAAACATTTCTGAAATCACACCTTGATATTGGCCTGTTAGGAAATCAAGTATAAGGCAAGCATGGTAGTGCAGGCCTGTAATACCAACCCTCTGGTACAGTATGTTACAATAAGAGGATCACATATTCAAACTCATCCTGGGAAAAGACCTTAATGACATAGCAAGGCCCTGTCTCAAAATGAAAAATAGGAAGAGCCCTGGGAATGTAGCTAAGAATGAAAGCCCTAGGTTCAACCCCCATAATTGCACACACACACACACACACACACACACACACACAAATTCAAGTGTAGTCAAAATTATGCTTGAGTTATTCATAGTTAAATCACTAGCTGTTGCTTATAAGTATTTATTTTTGATAGAAAACAAAAATACATTGTTTTACACTTTGTTTCTTTAATTGAAATTGCCTATTTTACTTTTGTTGAAGATACATATTTCATTTTTCATCTGTATATGATCAAATAAAATATGACACAGATCAATGTATTATTTTGTGGAGAACTACAATGATCTTTTTCTGCCATAAAGTTTGTGATTTGTCAGTTTTGAAATTTAATATAACAAAAATCAAAATGGCAAAAGAGTTTTAATTTTTTTGTCTGTTGTAGGCTACGTCAACTTTTAGCATCAGAAGAGAATGAATATTTTAATGAAATGCAACAGAAAGAAGAATCCATTGAAGAAAAAAAAGATAGAATGAGAAAGAAAACCAGATTATTGAAAGAGAAGAGAGAAAAAGAAAGACAAGATGTTGTGGCTGAAAAGTTAGACCAACAGTTCAGGTAATGGAATAGTGAAAACACTTACTCTGAATTTGACATATTAAGAAAGATTTAGAAATGGTAATTTCAGTAAATTATAGATGGATATGTGTAGTAATCATTTCTTTATGCTCTGCTAATTATATTATAGATAACTGAAAATGAGTTTGTCTGAAACTCAGCTAGTGTTCTGAGCTCACATCTCCATTAGAATGAAGTACTGAGTGAGACTCTTTTGTTGTTGTTTTTTTTGTTTGGGGTTTTTGTTGTTGTTGTTGTTATTTTTTTGAGACAGGGTCTCGCCTTGTAGTTCAGACTGGCCCTGAGGTCACTATGTAGCCCAGGCTAGCCTGAAACTCATAGCAGTCCTCCTGCCTCTGCCTCCCAAGTGCTGGGATTACAGGTGTGAGCTACCATGCCTGGGCTGTATGTGGTTACCAGGGATCAAACCAGGGACCTTGTGCTTGCTAGGCAGGTGCTGGAACCAATGAGCTAAATCTCCGGCCCAACCCTGAGTGAGATTTTGTTACTGAGTTCAGCTAGTAACTTTATTCTTGCTATTGTCAGGAAGCTCTTTTAAAGCCCTCTCCTAGGAAGTCTTTGATAAAGTTGGACTAGCTCTCTACCACTTGTAGTTTCTATTTGTACCATGTATTAGGTTCCCTGTTCTTTATTGAATGCCTGTATTTTGATCCTTAGGGTCTGATCACTTGGACTTCTGATCCACTTCCTGACCCATACCTGTGATGATCCCCAGTTTTCACATCCTGCTCCTTCAGTGTACTTACTCTGATTGTGGGGTTGCCTGCATCTGTCTTTTCATTTTGCTTTTCTATTTTAGGATACCCTGAATCTATACTCTAATTTCAGCCCAGTTCTATGCACTTATAGTAGGAAGATCTATAGAAAGATGATCTGGGATGATCTGTACTATTACATCATCAAAGGCTTGCTGGATGTTTTAAGCCTCATGAACTGAAAGAGCCCTTCCCTTTACATTAAAGATATTCTGGAAATTCTCAATGCCTCTTTAGAGCCACAGCTCTTATAGCAAGAACATACTTCTAATTTATAATTTAATTATATTCCTCAGCCATATTTTTAGTGTGTCATGCACTTTCTATGAGGACAGAATTGCTGTCTTATTTCATTCTTTGTTTTGTTTGTTTGTTTGTTTGTTTGTTTTTTGAGACAGCATCTCGCTTTGTAGTTCAGGCTAGCTCTGAGCTCACTATGTAGCCCAGGCAAGCCTCGAACTCAGCAATCCTCCTGTCTCTGCCTCCCGAGTGCTGGGATTACAGGCGTGAGCCACCACATTCTTTGTTTTTTGAGACACGGTCTCACTTTGTAGTTCAGACTGGCTCTCTAATTCCTGGCCTAGCACAGATTAGCCTAAGCCTCACAGAAATCCTCCTCCCTCTGCCTCCCAAGTGCTTAGATTACAGGCATGAGCCACCATGCCAGGCGCTGTGGTCTGTGGTACCACGGATCCATCTTGGGACCTTGTGCTTGCCAGGCGGATGCCAGAACCACTAAGCTAAATCCCCGGCCCTGCTGTCTCATTTCTAAGGTTGTTTGGCTGGTTGGTTTGTTCCTGTTGCTTCTTTCAATGCAGTGATGATTATATAATATGACCCATGGAATGTTCTTAATCTTTCATTCTGTGTTTCTTTAATTTTAGGGTAACTGATTAAGATTTTTTTTTAATTGAATTCTTTATTGGTACAATTTATATACATCTCAAAATCACATATAACATTGGGAAATTTGTACCAGTATATGCCACAAGTTAATTCTCATTTTTACCCATATCCCTACCCACTCCCCCCTCCTCCCCCCTTATACATGCTCTTTAATTTTCTTTCTGAATCATATTTATTCCTTCCCCTCATCACAT
>PVIC010013316.1:0-38272 GCA_004025085.1 Thryonomys swinderianus
GAAATAATTTTCCCACTATTTTTTAAAGTATGCAACCTTTCTCCTTTCTGGAGCCTAAGTAATACAATATGCAACACAATTCTTAAAACAGAAAGAAAGGAAAGAAAGGAGGAAACCAAGGAAGAAAAAAAATGAAGAAAGGGAAATAAAGATTCAGATTTTCCATATAAAATGATGGTTTAGGCTATTTTTGGCTTTTTATATGTGATTTGTATGTACTTGTTAGTATGGAATAAATATATTTTTTTTCATTTTTAAGTAGTTCAGTTATTTAAAAATTGCTTGCTCTTCTTATTACTTTAAAAGACTTTAAATATTCAGGCTAGACATCTAATTTTATTACAAATGATATTTTCCCATATTATGGCTGTACAGATTCCTTCAAGTATGATTTTGAGAAGGAAGGAAATGAGTACTTTTTGACTCTGTCTTATTCCCACATTTCAGGTCAAGGGATTGTATCTGAGAAGGGAGGATCATCCTTTCAAAGTAGGATGTAGAATATGTAAAGTCATTTTCATAATCGTTGTGTTCCATGTTGTCTTTGCTCTGTATTTATTTTACCTTGCCACTTATTGCAGCCTTCCTTTTCTGAATTTATAGCTAAGCTTGTCTTTACCATTTAAATAAACATTGTTATTTTGTACTCCCGTTGTGACTTTCTTAAAGTTCTGCACTATCTAAATGTTTATTTAACTAATATTCTAAAAAAAATCAGTCGATATTTTCTGTGGCTTCAGAGTTTTTGTGCACTAACTTGGATATTTTATAATACTATGCTACAATCTTAATATGTTCCTGCCCGAGCTCTTCATTATTCCCTTTCATTTCACTCTGGAGGTGAGTGCCTCTTTCCTCACCCTCCCCTTGTCTGGAAGAGTTCTGTCCTTTTTGCACAGGCACTTTAATGTTTTCATGGTCCAGCACCTGGAGGGTATACTGTGCATCCTGGCTGCTTCTTGGAATTATTTTCCTGATTTCATTATGCTATGTTTTACATACATATGGTTTTGGAAGAGGGACACTAGTTGCTTGGTGTGAGATACTTTCTGTTCACAGAAACAGACTTTCACATGTTTTCTGCTCTCTGTACAAACGAGGCATTTCTGAGGTGGAGATTTGGGTAAATGTCTCTTAGCACCATCTGTTTGATTACTCTTTTCATTATGATTGCCTTCCTTGACTCAAATGCTATGTAAATATTATGAGGAGACATAAAAACAAAACAAAAACACTGAATGATGAAAAAGGAAAAATAACTATCCAGTCTTCTTTCTCCAAGATTTAGCATTGAAAGAAACTACAAAACTATTATGGTTTTGCCTAATTGATTGCAGCTGTGCAAATAGATCAATGCACTAAGAGATTCATCCCGCCACCCCAGTGTACATTTTGATATCTGGGTTTGTTTCCCTTTTGCCCAAGGCAAGGTGTGTATAAGAATGAAAACAGGAGTACTGTTTGAAAGGGGAAGGGATACATTCTTTGTAACAGCTCAAAGAATCTTGAGCCTTGAGATGTCTTCCTTTTTGTTCCTCAGTCCCTGGAACTCCCGTGTCAAAAGAAAATGGGTCATCTGTTGTCAAAACAAAGGGGTCAAGGTCATGCCAAACCCTGCCTTCATAAGTTTCATCATGTATGTTGAGAAATTTAAATTTTTGTGATTTGCTTTTATTATCTGAAATACTGATGTTTATCCTTATTCTATAGGTGAAGAGATGGAAGCTTAGAATGTCAAAAGAAGCTGAATAGTCAAGAGGTAAACAAATTCTCTAATTGGCGGTATGAGATTTGAAGTGTGGACTTGCACTGCTTGACTCTGACACTGTGGTCTTCTGACACATCAAATCCCATAATCAATATGATCTTCAGAGCTTCTTGGTTTCTATCATCAGCTTCTACCTTCATCTCTTATTTCCATCTATTACATTCTAAGCATCCATGCCCTCCTTCCACTCTCTTGCTTTCAACACCCCAGTCTTAGGTCTTTTTTCTTCAGTAGCTTTCTTTTATGTCTGCTGATCTTTCTTTAAGGTTTAAGGCTGAAAGGACCCTGTAGAAAGGCTCTTTACAGAAGAAGAAGCTTCTGAAGATTATTGTGTTTTATAAATCCCCAGTGCTCCTAAAGAACACTTAGTGCATAAGAAGGCACCAAATAAATGTGTTTTTTAAAATGTATTTTAAAAATAAACACAACACGGCTTTAAAATTTTTTATATAATGATTTTTTGTATTGATAACATTAACTAAATTTGGCTATAATTCTTGTCAGTGTGTTCTAAGATTAAGTGTGATACATTATACTTAAATTTGCCAGGTCTGTTTTAGTAATAGAATCTTGGGTCATCAACTACCCTGAGGCTTACTTTAAAAATAAAAGAACAATATGTTTTGGAAATAGAGAAAACTATAAAACGGGTTGATCTAGAATATGTCAGAAAGTCTGAAACATGAAACTGTTTGTCACCTGCATCAAACCCTTAGCATCTGTGTAGGGTCAGGAGCCAAAGCATAGGGGACTTTAGCATCAGAAGTCCTCGTTTCTGCACCACCACAGATCATCTCTGTGCTCTTGGACAAATCCCTTCCCCTTCCTAAGCCTACATTTTCTCTTTATTCCAAAGTGAGGTTATTGAGACACATCTCACCTTCCCTTATGTTCTGAAACTGTGGACTCTCTGAGAGTGTGTGCTTGTGTTTAGGAAGAGGGTATCCTCCCAGCGGGCGCTTATGGACGGCAACAACATGAAACGACCTCTCTGAACCGATTCTCTCTGCTCATAACAAAGCCAGTCCAGTCATGGTGCTCATTGTTCTTACAGTCTTTTCACTCAGGAGATTCTTTTAGCAGAATCTTGCAGCCTGAGTGCTGGGGACATGTTTGTGTGGAAACGTGACTTGTAGACACTGAATGAAAGTCAAAAAACATGTTTCAGATTTGCTCTTGGCAAAACCTTTCTTCCTTGCACCCTAATGAAGGGTTGGAAGGCCAGGAGAGGCTCACATAGGTCTTCTTGGCCATCACCTCCCTCTTTAAACAATGGGTGGATGTGTTGTGAAGAAAGAAAAGGAAACATGTGGATTAATTTTCCAAGTGCACCATGGCCTAGGAGTGGATCAGAATCTGAATGCAACAGAAGGGTGCAAAAGAGAAGGTTTTGTCGCAGCACCCTGGGGAACTTAGTGGAAACAGGATCTCAGGAGAGTGCTCAGGTGGGGGCAGGAGGTCACTAACTTGCTGTGGCCAGCTGTGCTCCAAACTAGCCACAGTGGGACAGGCCTTTAGCAAAGACTCTGAACTGGAGCACTGAGTGGAGTGATGCTGTAATGGGAAATAGGGGAGACATGTTCTCTGAGTCAGGCAAAGGCATCCAAAGCCATTGGAGAGGCCTCAAGGTCTCTTCCCGAGGATGGCAGGCCTTGTGCAATGGGATCCAAAGTTTGAAATTTAATTAGTTTTAATCAGTGCAGCACAAAACAATGAGTACAAGTGGTAGTTTTCTTGTCAAATTAGTCAGGACTTATTCGACAGCGATGCTGGGCTGATCTCACTGACAGTGCAGACATATGTGCAGAGGGAGAGAGAAGACTGGAGAGTCCGAAGTGCATCTTTCATACCCATTCTATGAATCTGTGACTGGCTCTGCTGGTTTGTTCACTGTCATTGTGCCCAGTCTTGTAAGCTCTTGATCTCCCAGGACTTGCAAGCCACACTAAGCTCCCTTGCAACATAGGCATGAGGAATACTTGATGGGCTTTGCATGTGGATCCCTTATTCGAGACACCCGTGGACATGGTATTGGCTGTCTGCTCATGATTCTCATCCTGCTTGTGCACTTCCATCCTACTGATTCAGAGTAAAATCTTAAACATTAAACAGTTGATATTGGCCTGACTCTCTCCTTGCATTCAGCAGCCCTTTCCCCTGGGATACCTGGTACCTGACTCTCAGCCTCTTTTTTAAAAGGAGTCACTTAACTTAGTGTGGCACCAACATCAGTAAATGCCCTGTAGGCTGCATGGCCCACTTTGTCTCACACCTTGGAGTCACAGTCTCTCTGACCTTGCAGTAGATGAGGCTGAATGTTTAACATCTCCCTTGGCCTTGGTTTGGAATTCCCAGTTCTCCTGGGCGAAGTGCTGGTTCTCCTGGCTCCAATTCTCTTGCCAGCTCTAAAATTCATATTAGTCTGGCTTTATTCTTTCCCAGCGATGGGAGTTGCCTGCATTCCATGTCCCTAGAGAAACCTTTTCAGACTTACCCTATTGTTACTTCTTCAATGGAGACTGTCTTTCCTTATTCAGGAAAAATTAGTGGATTCTTTTCATTTACCTCACACTGCTATCTTTCATGCATTATGTTGTATTATAATGATAGGTGAGTTACTGCAAAGGGCATTTATAACTGAATACTCATAATGATACAGTCCTACTTCACTTTTTAGAATCAACTACTGTGTATGGCAGGACCAAGGTGCTCAGCAAAAGTTTCTTTGGACTGATAAAATACTTACGTTAAAGCCCTATTTTTACAAATGAGGAAATGACACTCAAAGCTCAGTGACTTAACCAGATCTGCATTGAAATCTTTTAGGGCAAATAGTAAATTTAACTTATTTTTGTAGTTCGGCAAAGCACCTGACATATATTAGACCGTTAGAATATGTGTTGAGTTAAAAAAAATATTCTAGAGACCACAAATGCAGTTAGCTCCAGGCCTATGGCTATAAACAGGTATCCTGGCATTTAAACTCTGGGGCTACAGTAAGATTAAATCTTAACCAAAATGCTCAACGTATTAAAATAAAAAGGTGACATGACAACAACACTTAAATTGTAGTCTTTGCAGATAGCTCTTATCTGTTTTCTCCTTTTTCCCGGATATCCCCCTTTATTGTCCTGTCCAAATCATGCAACACTTAAAATATGTGGTTGGCTTTACACTGAGAAAACTATTTCCTTTCTTTTTGATAAATATTCCAGATTTTGAAAGAACATTTCTAAGTACCAGTTCTATAATGAGATTTGTTTAAGAGAGGACATCTATAAAAAGTCAAGGTTTTTCTGCTCTCCTGGATGACCTGGAAACCCATATTTTCTGGAAATTCTGGGTGTATACAGAGGCAGAGAAATGTCACGAACATGAGCTTATGGGCGTTAGAAAGGAATAACGAATTTTTTTGCTATACCACTTTCTGCACGTTACTAGATTCTGTACAAATTATGGTAGCCCTCTTTATTCACAGAGACCAAAAGCCTGGTTAGGGGATTAGTAATCTCTTTCTTCAGCCTTTTCTGACATCTGAATTGTTTTGTAACTCTTCAAGCGTACCGCTGTAGCTCAAGGCGAGCCATGGGCTACACGTGAAAACATGAGGCTGTGTTCTAAGGAAGCTTCATTTAGGGACACTGGCCTTTGAATTTCACATGATTTCCATGGAATGTAAATAATATTGTCCCTCTTGTGGTTTTGTTTGCCACTTAAAAAAGTGAAAATCATCATTAGCTTTATGGTTATAAAAACCAGACAAGCCAGATTTGGTTTGTAAACTAGAGTTTCCTGATCTTCTGTCCAGTTAATAATAATCATAGTAGTAATAATAATCATGATACTGATAATAAAAACTTCCAGTTACTATTTTGTGGCAAACACTGTGCACATTTTAGCCCTCCTCTTACAAATGAAGTTGGGAGCAAACAGTGAGGTTAATACAGTCATTGTGTCAAAGCTAATGAGTAAAAGAGTTGAGGACAATTGCAAGTTATGCTGCTTCTTAATTTGAAGCATGAAATTGTAGGTAGCTCTTTAACTAATGGAATTGCAGCCCAGATTTGCAAGGTTGGTTAAAGTGAGTAGTTCTAGGAATTAAGAGTACTAGAGCTGGGGATTTAGCTCAAGTGGTGCAGTGCCAACCTTGGATACACCAGGGCCTGAATTCAATCCCCAGCACCACACACATGAAAAATGGGTCCTGAGTCTTGGTAGCATTCATGCCAATAATTCCCTCCCCTTGTGACTCTGGAAAAATTCGTGAATGTTCTGAGCCTGTTTCCTCACCTGTAAGATGAAGCCATTGGAAAAGAATACTGGTTTTCAAAGGAAATGGTGATTTTGTTATTCAGGGACACTTGGTAATATCTAGATTTTTTTTTTTTTTGCCCTGTTTTGCTTCTTGTAGAGTAGGAGTGTACTACAGGCAATTGGGGAGGAGCCAGAGAAGCTACCAAACATCCCACAGCGCACCAAGTAGCTTACCCCAGTGAATAAGTATCTCACCTCAAGTATCAGTGGTCCTTAGACTGAGATACTCTATGCAAGTGAACCAGGCTGGTTTCTGACATTTTTCAAGAATCTGCAAGGTTATATTCATTGCATGGGAATAGTCTTCATTAAAATCTAAGTCACTTCTCCTCTCTGAATCATAGATCCTTCTTAGTGAAACAAAAGGATTGAACAGCATAATCCCAGAGATTCTTTTCAGCTTTAAAATGCTCAAGTCTATGATTAACAGGGGAGCACTGAAAATAAATGTTATGGTATTAAATCCATAATAGTATGAATCATTTTGCATTTCTGTCTCAGTAGTAACCAGCACTGCCTAACTCTCTCATCCTCATTGGACAAAGTTTGCAAACTCTAAGTCCATGGGCTGAATTCAGCCTGCAGATGTCCTTGGTTAAGCCCACAGAGGACATCAGAACTTTGTGAATTGGTGGCCAACAGTTAAGGGACTCAGTATGCCTAGAAGCACATACATTTCCAGATTTTCTCTAAAAAATCAGAAGACCACCCTTGCGGACTTAATTCTATCGTGGCGATGATTAGTGGGTTAGATGAAGCAAAGCTGCACCTTTTATCTGAATGCTCCAATTTGCCAATTTCTACCTCACGGCTCTGAATTTCATTGCCCACATTTATTTATTTGTATTTTTAACCTCCCTATATGCCTGATCCCTAAAGGTAGGTGAGTCTGTTGCTCAGCCCTAGAGTTCTCAGGGGACTCATGAAGCTAATGTGGTCCTGGCCGGAGTTTGGCATTCTGTGGGGCGTGGACCGGTCCTGCTGTCTCCCTGTCACTCAGGGCACTGTTCCTTTCTTGCCAGTACACTGACAGTGGGATTTTAACAAGAGTTGGAGAGTGGATTGGAATCTCTTCATGTGAGTGAGACTTGAAAATACTAGGTCCATTGATTCTAGAGACAAGAGGACTCAGGAGGCACAGGATCCTTTCAAACATTGGCATAGGTCCTGAGGAGGAGGGTCAGACTGGCACTGTACCCGCACACATGTGTCTCAGCACCCTCTCCCAGGTTCGTATTTCTTGCTTTTCTAATAAAGGGATTTTCAACCTTCACCTTCCTAAGAAATCTTTTCTATAAAGCACACTTAAGCTTGAGGCAAACTGTGGAATTGTGTAAAATGAATAAAGTCAGCCCTGCTTTGATCCGGTGGGTATGGAGCATCTGGGCATCCCTGTTTTGCTCTTGCTGTCTGCCCTCTAAGGTCACATGTGAGAGAGCTCTGTAGAGCCCCTGGAACCTGACGGCATATATCTCAAGAAAGGCTGATCTGGACTTCTTCCTTTTTTTCCCATTGAATTCTTTACTGATTCATTTTACATACAGCTCACAATCACACTCAACATTGGGGATCTGGACTCCCAATATCCCCCACCCCCCCAATTCTAAAACTTTCATTTGCTGCAGTCAATATTTCTGATTCTGAGACACCAAGGACTGTTTTTGAGCTAAACTTGAAGAGGGACTGCAGAAGGCAGGCATGGGTGATGGATGTATAATCCAGAGACATGGTAAGCTGTCATCTTAGCTGGCACATCCTTTGCCCGAAATAAGTTAGGATTCTGCTCACAACAATTGTCTACAAAGAAGTGCAGATGGCAGCTTGATCTTTGCTTTTTTAGGAACTTTTGAAGACTGACTCTTGATGTAATGTCCTTCTTTAGATCAAGTACACTTTCGCTTCTCTTGTATTGATTGCCAGACAGAGTGGAAGTTATCCTAATGCTGAGGGGTCCCAGGTTGGTTTAAGCAGTCATGGCGATCCCTCCTTGTTGGTTCAGGAAGCTGGGCTTCAGGTAATCCCCATGTAATGGGATGGCCAAGGAATGGATGTGCTCCTTAACTTGGAAGCAAGTAACTTGTGTCATATACTGGTACAAATTCCCCAATGTTGAGTGTGATTGTGAGCTGTATATAAAATATACCAATAAAGAATTCAATTTAAAAAATTAATCTCAAAGTGGTGTCTGCTGAGGTAAGAGGCCCTTTCGGGAAACTTTCTTTACCTAGAAGGAGAGAGCCAAAGGGAGGGACAGCTCACTTCTTCCTGTGGTATTTGTACGTGTCCTGGCTGTATCTGTACGTGGTACAGGAACACTGAAGCCACATCACTGGTAACGTGAATACAAAGCCAGCACACGGAGGGTGACTGAATCCAGAGGTTTTAGGGGCAGTGACAGAGGACCTGTAGAAATGAGTGAAATCTGACTGCGCTGATCATCTGGTTTTGGAGATATGTGAGCCAGTATCATTGACTTTCTTACTCATTTAGCCAGTTTGTTGGGTTTACTGCTTCTACCTCATCCAAACCAGAAAAATTTCACCCTAGTGTTGGGAAGTGGGTGTGGCAAGTTGAAGAGTATATCAGGTGCGTTTATGTCCCACTTCTGATTTTCTTGATTTCACCTGTCTCTTGAGTCTGGAGTTGCTGCCTCTGGTCCACGGCCGCAGCTGTCCAGCTCTGTTTAACCCAAGGAGTTAAACTTCCAGAAACAACAGTTTGCCTGAGATCATTAATGTGTCCCAGGGCTTTGGACTCAGACGAAGGCCAAGCTGTAAGCATGAGATCTGGCTTCGTAAACAGCTGCTGGAGAGTCTGGGTAGTGCAGCCCTGGGGTGTGGGGAGGAAAGCTCTAGTCAGTGCTGAACAACGGCATTCAGGAGATGTGAGGGATCTGGCCAGCACAGTTCTTCTCCCTTCCTTCCTCCATAATCTGGGGGAGCACCATCCCCCAACAGACTGCTCAGAAGCCGCAGCAAAGCTACGCAGAGGCTAAAGCCGAAACACACCACTCCTGCCCTCTCTTCCTCACTCTCTTTTCCCTCAGTTTTGCAGCCATGTGAATGTGGGGCCTAAGTAAAACATGCAAATGTAATCCTTGCCTTCGGCTGTTTCTAGGAAAAGTGGTCAAACTGAGAGGAGAGGGCCAAAGAAGGACTAAACGACGGAAAGTTTAGATTGTTGCCTGAGTGAGGTTTTAATATTTAGAAAATCTGATCTTCTATGAAGATCAACAAGTGGAGTGTCTGATATTTAGGAACTCAGAGAGACTCTTGTGTTTAGGCCCCAACTCTGCTCTTTCCTACTGTGAGATTCGGTATGTTACACTTTCCCCATTTGTAAATAGTGAGGTTTGCACGCCTCTAATAGAGTTACTGTGAAGATGAAAGAAAATACTGCATATTAAAACAATTGTCACAGCATTTCTTGGTCTCACCACTGTTGATGTTTGAGGCCAGATGACACAGTGTTTTCAGAGGCTGAGGGGTTAGCTATGTTTACCAACATCTGTGGCCTGTATTTATAAAATGCATTTAGCTTCACCCGGTCATAATAACCAGAACTGCCTATATAGTTCTAAATGTCCTGTAGGGGTATAATTTCCTGTAGTTCAGAAAAATCAATTTATTCTTAGCTGACAACCAGCACCAAATGCTAGACATGTGAGGCCGACACAGACACCTTCCGGGTCACCCTGTGAACCAACAGACTGCACTTGTAGTAGTGAGCTCTCCAAAAATCAGCAAAGTAGCCATCTCACTAAAATCTAAAGTGGAAAGAAATCATAAATTGTTGACGATTATGTCAATGGCCACTTGACGTCACTCTCAGGCGGCATGTTCTACAGCGGAGGGAAATGAAAATAAATCGATAGCTAGAAACGGGAGGCTGCCATAATGGAAATCTCAGTGGTGTGCCCCTGGTTTTGGAATGAGACAATGACAGAGGATAGGGACAGAAGAGAGAAGAGAGGCCAGAGGGCCAGAAAGGGAATTTCTTTAAAAGGCAAAAAGAGTGGGTAATCATTGGCCTATAGGGGCTGAGCTATAGCAAGTTGAAGGCCAGAAAATGTACCTAATGAACTTGGTAAGTCTGGCTATGGAGATACTGAGGCAAAGTATAGAAATGCCAAATGTCATTTTCAGTTGTGTGTAGTGTGGGAAGAGAGGCGACTTAGGAGGGAACTATAACACGTAAACAGGATCTAGAGACAGTGTGAAAGAACAGTTTTGTGCAGTTGAAAAGTAAAAATGCTTTATATTTTTGTCTCTAGCTGGTAAAAACTTTTTAACAAGGTCAAATCAAATCAAGAATGTGGCAGTGATATCTTTTGCTATGATCTCCTAAGATTTTAGGTGTCAAGGCCTTTTTAGTGACAGAGGCTTCTATGTACCTCACTGGTACTGTCTAAAGGAACTCTGAATTTTATAAAGTAGCAAGAGATCTGTCTCAAAAGAACTTGTGGATTTAGCTTTCATGGAAAAGATGAATGAGAAATCCATGGCATTTTTAAAAGGCATTTTGTATTGCTAACAATATTGATAAGCTGAATTTTGGTACTTTGAACTAAAGGAGATGGAGATACTACAAATGAAAAAAAACTTTCAAGAAACAGAAAGTACAAGATTTTGGAGAAATCTCAGATAGAAGCACAGGTACTTCCTTTGGGAAAAGCAGCTTTCAGAAAGGCAGATAGAGTTCAGAATTAGACAGCAGAATTAAGGAGAACAGTGAGGGGAGAAACTTGTTCCTAAAGCAAGGAACATTTTCTGACAGGCAGCACCAAATTCTGGATATGTGAGGCCAAAAAGATCTTGCTAAGTTACTGAATTGCCCAGGCTGAGCTTAGACTTGTGATCAACCTGTTTCAGTCTCCCAGGGCGCTGTGATTACAGGTATGCACCACTGTGCTGAGCTGGGAGAAGAGTACTGAGAGTCTTAGTTTGGAGGTAAGCACATTTGCCTGTGGTAGAAGGACAGTCCCAAGTTCTTTCCATCGCAGTGTGCATGCTGCCCTCCTCCCAGTGTGACTTTGCTATTCCTCTTACCCAGAAATGGAACTTCATTTTTTTTTTTTTTTGAGACAGGGTCTCGCCTTGTAGTTCAGGCTGGCCCTGAGCTCACTATGTAGCTCAGGCAAGCCTGGAACTCAGCAATCCTCCTGTCTCTTCCTCCCGAGTGCTGGGATTACAGATGTGAGCCACCACACCCAGCACTGTGGTATGTGGTATTGATTGATGGTGGGCGTGGGTCACCATGCCCAGTATTGTATGTGGTTACTGGGATCGAACTCAGGTCCTTGTGTTTACAAGGCAGGCACTGGAACCACTGAGCTAAATCTCCAGCCCTGGAACTTCATCTTTATGCTGCTGGATCTGATCATCCAAGTGACTTAGTTTTACAATACAATAGGCAAAAGTGAAGTTCTGCAGCTCCTGACAGTAACCTTGCAAGGCCTTGCTATTTCTCTCTTTTCCTTCTTGGTCTGTTGCCCAAAGACACAGGAAAATCAGTTTAATCTATAGAAAGTGAGGCTGCCTGGACAATGGAGGTATCCAACTAGCAGCCAGCACCTGCTGCGTGCTGCTGCACATGCAAGCCCTGGCTCATTCAGCAGAGGCACCCCCACGCCAGCCTACAAAAGGACTCTGACTGGGATTGCAAGTCAAGTAACGAAAGGGAACCAAAACATTTTTATTGCAAGAATTTATGAAATTGCGGTAGAATTTATGACAGAGTATGCCTCGAACTTGTTAAAAACTTTTAAGAAATAATTGTGGCTTCATGGAATGCTGTGCTGAGGATGCTGAAGTCAGGTAGAAACTCATTTGGAAAGACAATTGTTACTGATTAATAGTGTCTTCCAAGGTGTGGGTGGGGCAGAATAGTAGCGTTTACATTCCATGTAGACACAGCTCAAACAGTTACTAGCCTTTTTGTTTTATTTTTAGGAGGATTTGCCACGTGTTTGGTATATTTGCTTCTTAATGTTCATTTGGGCACAATGAAAAAAATGCTCAAATTGCTAATTGGCTATGCTTTATGCATCTTTAAGAAAAAGTTACTTAAAATAGAAATTTTTTAATCTCTTATCCAAAAATGTGATTTTTTTCTGTTACATATGCAACTTTATATTTTGCATAAAGCACATCGACATTGGGTTTACTATTTAAGTTTTTCACAAAACCGTATAATGAAGAAAGGGTAGGTTTTTTAAAAAAAATCTTCATTTAATAGATAAGAGAAACTCAATCACCTAATGTCCACCAACCAAAGATATGGACATAAGGCAAAGGGATTTGATCCTATGCATATAACCTTTGAATCTGGCTCCCCTCCTTCCATAATGTGGAGGTGTCTAGATGATTGCTAAAGTGCCCCCAAATCTAACATGCAGTGATTGAATGAGCTCAGTGTATACTGTGCTATAATTCATCAGGTGGGAAACTGAAAGCCAAGAGTGTTAGCTTTAGCAAGTGGTTATGGAGTAGCTTGATTGTCAAGGTAGTTTGAGGGGCATTGGGAGATTCTGTTTCTACTTCTCTCACTGAGCCTTGTTGACTCATGTGTTCTGGGCAATTCAGGGCTCTGAGATGATAATCACTGGATCCAGGTTTGTGGCGAGTTCCAGTATGTTGTGGGTTCCGATGTACTGTGGGTCCTTTTTGTTGTGGGTCGCACTGTGTTGTGACCAGAGCAATGTTCCACTGGATGTGGAATTCTCTGGACAGGAGCAGTGTGGTTGGTTAAATTATAAACAAATCCTCCGGGATGCAAATTAGAAGGGCTATGAGCTCAGAGCGGACCCTTAGGCAAGGGGTAATTTAAAGAAGATACTGCTCCAGCTTAAGGGAATGAGGATGGACACTAGAGAAAAACCATATCATCCTTTGCAAACTGAAAAGGAGAAAATTATAGAGCTCATCTTGGCCTTCTTCTTTTAAAAAACCCCTCAAACACACATTAAACATGTACAGATGTAATTTATTTCCCAAAACTATAGGGTTCTGTAGTGAAGATAGATCCTACCATAAAGTATTTCATAGAAAGGAAGACAAAGAATACAATGACTCTGCCCAAGGCAATCATTAGACCCAAGGAAATAATGCTGTCTCCCTCAGTTTCATTTACTTCATATGTGCAATATTATTACTATTTACCATAAAAGGTTGTTGTAAATAATAATACTCTTAACAAAATGTCTAGCATACAACTAACAAACTGAATATAAGATGGAATTTACTTGTAAAAATCTAATAGCTTTGAAATATACAGCCAAGAATCTGGACCAATGGATGAAAAAGTGCTGAAATATGTGGGGTGTGTTTTGTTAGACTCTTTTGTGCATGTTTATCATGTGCTACCCACACAATCCTTGAGGCACAAATATTTCATAAATAAAATCTCAGATGAGCTAAATAACATAAGCAAGGCCATGATAACATGCCACTCTAACATTTTTCTCACATAAAAGATTATCTTAATGACCACAGCAGAAGAATATTTTACGCATGCAATCTTACTCAACCAATTGGCAAATTCTACCTAATTAATATTAGTTGTATCTATTCAATAAAGATAGCATTACAGAGCTAAAGCTAAACCCCCAAACTGGAAGAAGATATTTGGACTACATATACATGACAAAGGACTACTGGCCAGAACATACACACACACACACAGCCATGAGTGTCCTGTGAAATTCTGAAAAGATGCTCAGGTTCATGACTATTAAGGAGATGCTCCTCCAATGAATCCTGCTTCATGGCTTCCCAATCAACCACAATAAAAAGGTGGATCTGTTAGCAGGGCCAAGGATGTGGAAAAGGACGTTATCACAGCTTGCGGGACAGCACATGAGTGAGTGAATCGACTTTGGAAAGCAGTTTGCCACCCCTCAGATGCCACTCAGCTAAGCTTACTCCACAGTTCTGGGCCACGATGGGTTCCCTAGATAATTTCCTGCCTTGTTATACATGGACACAGAAATAACATGCTCATTACAGCACACAAGTGAAATAAATCAGACATACATGCTTAAATAATGTATAACTTCTCTTATATGAGAAACCAAATTATAAATAAAGAGCAAAATAAAAGAGGAGAAGAGATAGAAAGATAAATCTTTCCGAAAGATGAAGGAGGTCAAGACTTGGAGGGTGGGAGGGAAGGAGTGAGGCGGGGATGAAAACAGGAATTAAGATGTGTTATGTGCATTTACCAACTCCTCATAAGGAATATAAACACTCTATAGTGTATATGCACTAATAAAAGAAAAAGAAGTTTGTGTTGTTAAAAAAGATAGCAAAAACAACAACAAATCCAAATGTCCACCTACGGTAGATAGGCAAATTAAAAAATAGTCACACAGCAATATATTCTACATCAATGAAAATGAATAAGCTACAGCTCCACCACCAATATAATAAACCCTAAATATATGACAATGTTGAGCTCAAAGAAAAAGTCACAGAAGAATATATCCTCTATGATTCACTTTAAAAAGACTCAGTCCAGAAGGGGTAAAAACACAGAGGGGAAGTAACAAAAATGAAAGTGATTTATATGAAAATTAGTTCAGATGATTTCTCTAGTGAAGAGAGAGAGAGAGAGAGAGAAAGAGAGAGAGAGACGGTATTAGAGAGAACCATAAATGGCGCTTTTCAAATTCATGTGTCCTTTTGTATGTTTTGATTTATTTGGAAAAAACATGAATTACTACAAAGACCACTCCCTGCCACTCACTAAAAATCCCATTGTTGATTAACAAAGTACAACCCAGCATGTGATTTACAAAACTTGTGATTTATATAAATTAAAGGCAAGTACACACTCAAACACTACTTATTTGCATGTATATTTCAGAAGTACACATGAATATTTAAGTACACAGCTTGAGCTCACTAGCAGAAGAGTCTGTGGCAAGTAGGACAATAGGAATTAGATTGGGGTAGAGATGAAGCAGCAAAAAAATTATCCTACATAAATTAATTGTTTTAAAATAATGTAGGGTTGATTATTAATGTCTACCTTTGTTCCCCAAAGGATTTGAGGAGGCAGAAAATGTAGCAGAAAGACCACTGTACAACTCAGATCCATATTCTCCATCTCCAAGCCATTTAATTTCCTAGAGTCCACGGAGGACAGCAGAAATGCTCTACATGGTAAAGGAATCCAAATAATTTTTACCAGGGGCCGTTCATTTTCTGGAGGCTAAACTGAGTCTTAGGAAATGGCAGACCCTGGAATCAGAGAGAGGCTGAAAATAAAACGTGTGATGGCCATGACTAGGGCATTTCCACGCCTCATTCCAGTCCAAGCAGCTCCTTCTGTTCATCCTCAGCCTGTCAGGACCTAAGGGAAGGAGAGAGCAGGTGCCCTGTTTCCCAGGCTAGTGTTACACAGTTGATCATGAAGAAGGGAGTTGCTTGCCAAGCAAGATAGAGTGCAAACCTTTTGGCTGTCCTACTTGAGCCAGAATGACAGCTCACTCCAGGCCTTCCCCTGGATCCCAAGGCCTTCTTAGAAATACTCTGAGACTTAGGGGAGAGCAGAAATGGAGTAGGATGGTCCAGATTGCGGGGCACCACCCGACCCAAATGTCTGGTTTGCGAGAAAGGATCGCTGAAGGAGAAGGGATTCCTGGGAGAAAAGTGAACTCAGCAGCATCAGAAGCACAGAGTCCTCTTTAACAGGGAAAGGACACAGCTCATCATCTCCAAGATACAAAGTAACAGATATAAGACCGGTATAGATAGATGGCTTGAAAGACTGACAGATCAACAGAAAGGGGGGTAGAGATATGAAGACAACCCTGGAGCTAGAGAAGGGAACAAAATCTTGTATGACTCCTTTAATCTTCTTGGAAAAGCACACAGTCCCTAGATACCAAGTTTTGTGACCTATGTACACATACACACAGATACCTAAGTGGCAGACCTTCACCCCCCCCAAAGTTTGGATTCTACTTTTAAGAAGAATTTACACATGCATACTGGGCAGCCTACATGTGTCTAATGATAAGTGATGGTGTCAGACACACCCTCTGCCCTCTCCCTGTCTCACTTCTAACTTCAGCTTGAGCTGGTGCGGACAGTTCAGGTCACACCTCTGCAGATTCCTGGTCTCTCAGTTTCTTACAGCGGGACCTTCAAGACTGTACAAGCTTCTTAGGTTGATGTCCAACACACCCCGGAGTAGTGCGTACCCAGGTTCTATCTTGGTGTGGTCCTTGTTTCTAAAAGCCAGTAGCTACAATTCTTTGCCTTTGGTCTTGCCTTGGCATGCTGACCCCACTCACCCCATATGCTGGAAATGCTGTGAGGCTAGGGAATTAAACCTATAACCCACAAACCCCTGGGCAGGCTTCAAACCTGAGACAATGTCTGACAGAAGTGGTGGGAACAACCCCTCCAGACCCTGGCTCCCTGGGGTCAGCTCTGAGACACACTACAGAAGTTACCTGGAGGAGTGACTTATTATTGTTAACATACCCTTAATTAATTTCCTTCCTTCCCAGGACCAAATGCCTGCTCTCCTTGAGGAATATCTTAGTCACTTTCCCACCCCTGGGCCACAATACCCGACACCCGTGACTTGCGGAAGAAAAGGTTTATTTTGGCTCCTGATTTCTGCCTGTGGTCCTCTGGCCCGGAGGCAGAGACAGGATGGTACAGGGGCATAGGCAGAGCACAAGATGCTCAACCCACGGCATCCAGGAAGGGAGGAGGCGGGGAGGAGCTCTGTTCAAGATTGCACCCTTTCAAGCCCTGTGGCCGGGAACCTACCTCTCCTCACGCCCTACCTCCTAAGAGCAAATCAGCTATGAGTTCACTAGTGGGCTCACCCAGTGATAAACATAACACCCCACAGCCCAACCACCTCCCAGACACCAGAAGTTTTGGGGGAACACTTGAGACCTAATGCATAGTAGGTGGCTTTCTTATATCATCTATTATTATTATTATATATCATATATTATTTTCACTTCAATTCCTATGTTAGTAACTGCTTTTCTAGGTTCTCCTAAGTAAATGAAGACAGCACCCTGGGTAAAACAATTGTGTAGGGATTAGGGAGTGAGGGAGAGGAGTGAGGGGGAGGGGCCAGAGAAACCTGTGGATTAATGCTCCAGTCTTCATCCAACTGGCCGGCAGTTGTGGACACTAGCCACACGTTTTTGCCACTGCCCCTTCTACTGATTGTTCTTTCTGTTGCACTCATCACACTGCTCATTACCACTTCTGAGGGATCACTGCCCCATAAGCTGCCAGCCTCCAGGGCTCTGATTCAGGCTTTCTTCTCCTTGGTCACCCAAACCGAGTCACAGAGCCGATGGGCAGGTGCCTCAGCCTCAGGCAGCAAGTGCCCAGGTGCCTACTCGGGGAGCATCTTCAAAGCTGTCTGGTCCTGCTATTGCAGCTTCCTGCTTCGTTTCCCCTGTACTTGCAACCTACGTGGCCTCTTCACATGACTCTCCCTCCTGAGGGAAAGACAGGGCCCTTGGAATACTGACTGCAAGCAGTTAAATCCTATGACCTCGGGACCTGGGGATGGGCTATGTTGTTGCCTGCAGGCTTGGAGCAGACTCTGGCTGCCAGCACAAGGGTACAGTGCAGCGCGGGGCTGCAGGCCTGTGCTGTCCGTGTGCTGGCTTCCCTCTTGCAGGAGCAGGAGTCAGTGGGAGGTAAGGAGGAGGTGAGCCCTCCCTCTACTGAGGCTCAGAGGCTCAGTGGTTAGGGAGGAGGAAGCGCAAACCAACCAGCAGGGCCTGCAGCCAAGGTGGTCCAGGTGACGCCATGCAGGACGTGGGAATTGGCGTGGTCATTGTTGACGTGGAGTGAGACATTCCACAAGCCAGGTCAGCACCCTGAAGACTCTGTCCTTGCCCTCACCCACTGTTGGTACACAGAGGAAAGCAGGCCATACTGCTAGTGGCTACGCTCTGGCTTTGGCTTCAAAGGCAACTTGGGAGTTGCAGGCTGCCTTCTGCTGGTTTTCCTTATCCCCTGGTCCTACTCACACGATCTGCCTGCTCAACGCGTGGGAAGGTTTGCTTTGCCTGAGCACCTCTGAGGAATCATGGGGGTTTTCCCGGAACGTGCGCTCATTGTTAGGGGCTTCCTCCCATCGGCCTTCCTAGACGGCTGGATCTTGTCCACGTGCTGGGAGATGTTCCAGAACGACCCGCTGGGGAGGAGAAACGGCTGCACCCACAGCAGGGAGGTACCATGATGCGGTGGGCAGGGCCCGTTGCCCTGCACGGGAAACCCAATGTAATTCAGGAGAGGCCCGGACTGAGCCCCTGTGGTCAGGCCCCTCCTGCGGCATGCGGAGAGGTCCCCGGGAGCTTTTCCTGTGACGGTACAGGCGCACTTTATTAGGGATCCATTCCAGAGCGCTCCTCCGGTGCAAATTCAGCATTTGTCCTTTCAAACTCCACTTTCATTAAGAACCCTCCTCAGGGCTCAGGTCTCAAATGTCTCTTGTCAGGATGAAGTGTCAACCACTGTTTTAAAAATCCATTTTCTCGCCTTCCATCTCTTGCCACGTTGTCCTTACGTCTACCAGGATGATATTTCTAAATCAAAAATCTGATTTTTGGCTTCCCAAGGAAAAGCAAGGCCTTTCCACATCTGAGCTCAAGCCCTTCTTGCAGCCTGAGCTCCTCTGTCCTTCTTCAGAGCTTCGGTTTGGTTTCTGCTTCTCACCCGTCTCTTGAGTGTAGCCTCCTGTCTCCTGCCCTTCAGGATCTCTGTGGATCTGGGCCTGCTCCACTTCTGCTCCAGTTTTGCTGTTTCTGAACAATGGTAGAAATACTCATAAATGACGAATGGTTTGAAGGACTTAGGCTTCATGAGGGGTAGTCAGTACATACTAGAATTATCACTATAATTACTACCTTTCTTTTCTTTAGTTGAATTCTTTATTGGTACATTTTATAGATAGCTCACAATCACACTCAACATTAGAGAATTTGTACCAGTATAGGACAGAAGTTAATTCTCATTTTTACCCATACCTCTACCCACCCTACATATACATGTGCTTTCTTTTTCTTTTTAAATATTTATTCTTTCCCCTCATTACTTTCCCCTACCACTCTCCCTTTGAGTTTTTCCTATTTCACAAAATCTATCATACATTCTAGAGCTCATTTACATCTACAGGTTCTCAAACCAGAGAAAAGATACAGTATTTACATATTTGTGACCTATTTATTTCACTTATTAGTGTGTCCTCAAGGTATGTCCATTTGCACACAAATGACTGAAACTTGTTGTTCTTTATGGCAGAGTAATTCTCAATTTTATTTTTAAAAAAACCCCACATCTTCTTTATCCAGTCTCCAGTTGATGGGCATCTGGGTTGTTTCCAAGATTGGGTTATCACAAAGTGAGCTGCTATAAACATGGGTGCGCGTATGCCTTTATGATATGATTCTTTTAATTATTTTGAGTATATTCCTAGCAGGGGAACAGCAGGGTCAAATGGGATTTCTAATCCTAGTTTTCTAAGGAATCTCCACACTGATCTCCACAATAGTTGCACAAGTCTACATTCCCACCAACAGAGAAGAAGGGCTCCTTTCTCCCCAGAGCCTCGCCAGCATTTATTGCTGGTTAATTTCACAATAGCAGCCATTCTTTGTGGAGTGAGATGAAATCTCAGTGTTATTTTCATCTGCATCTCTCAAATTACTGTCCTTCTTCTGACAAATTCCTTTGGCACCTAGCCACCCAGTGGCCTTCTCTATAAGGCTGAGGAGCTGACTGTTGGCTTAGAACTTTGACAAAGTTCTCCTTGCTTTATATTTTCATTTGTCTTGCCACCTACACTTGAACTTGAGGTGGAGAACTGTGCTTTCTTTATCTCTTCACCTCTTGTACTCAGCATAAGGCCTGCCCTGGGGTAGGTAGTCAGGGAAGGTTAAGTGAATGAACAAATGAGTGTTTTCACTCTCACTCTCGGGTACAAAGAACTTTCATTAAAAAGCCAGAGGAAGGAAACAGTCAGATGTGTGGGCTTGTTTAGTCTGCTCTGCCTGATTAACCAGGCACACCCACACGCTCCGTCCCCTACTCAGCTGTACTTTGGCAAATGTCAGAAGGTTACGCGGCATCCTGTGGCCCTTATCTAAGCGGGTGTGATGCCCTAGGGAAGCCTCCATGCCCCTTATCCAAACAGATGGGGCTTGGCTGGCTCTAGCCCTTAGGAGTGCTTGGAAAATAAATTTGTCCCTTAGAGCTCTACGTGGGTAAATAAAATAACTGAGGCTCATTGAAAAGGACTGATAAGAGTTCCCTGTGCATAATATCACACTGTCAGAGTAGTGGGGAAGGGGATGTGCAAAAAGGGCTTCAAGTGAGCGATAGCTGAGGTGTTCACATATAAAAAGAGGTGGCCTGAAGCAGTGAGGCTTTTAGAGTGGCAGAGATCAGTGTGAACACTGATCATTGTGTATTTCTTTGACAAAGCAGAATGAGAATTTCTATCTTACAGGTGGATGGGCTGGTAAAATGATCCAGATCAGAGAAGTCATCTGTTTTTGAAATATCCTCAATGGCTTATGTTTTCTGAGTACATTATAAGTGGCAATGTCCACTAAAAGTGACCGAATAGGTAGGGAGAGTAAGGATCATGAAGGGTGGATATTTTTCTCTGCCTCTCTTGATCTACATCCAGTCTTTTCACCTGCTTTGTGCTGCAGAAAACTGAGCTCTGTGGTTACAGGGCTCCTGCATCCTCTGTTCTCCTCTTGCTTGGTTAGTATTGATAGGAAGCAGCAACAGATAGCCAGAGGACAAAAAGAGAAGCAGGACCAATTACTTTGGCTTCTGCACGACCAGACCGTGGGCTGGCTGACACCTCTTCTGAAGGTCCTAGATCCTTCCAGGTGGCTTGCTCCCCAGGTGCCAGGTGTAGCTCTTTCTTGGTCAGTTCCCAACTCTTTAAGGCCAGGGATAATCATGGATCCCTGCTGTTGTGAGAGGGTCTCTGCCCAAATGCTTTAACATACCATGTTGGCTTTCCTGCTCATACTTTTGTCATAGTCCATTCGTTAACATGTATTCACCCACCTCATTTGTGCATGTCATCAGTTTCCTGACAGGCCCTTGACTATTATAATCCCCAGGTGATGATCTGAACAATCAAGGTATGGATAAGTCACATGCCCAGGGTTTGACACAAGTTGTTCTCCAATCTAAGTCTCCTGAGATCTGCCCTCACGACAGTTTTAAGACTCAGTTAGGTTGCAGTTGAGGCCTCACTTGGTCTGAAATATAAATCACAGTTCAAATCTGAGCTACTACCATGTTAAATACGAGACAGAGAGCAGCCAGTGTACCTCCATTGCTTTTCAAGTCTGGTGAAGTCATTTGCCAGGTTAAGGAGACCAGGGCAAAAATGAGATATGGAGTGAAGGTATTGAAAGACATTCAGACATTCTGATTAGGTGGAACTGTCCAATAGTTGGGTGATTATCTTCATTAGGTTGGAGTTTCATAATTGGGAATCATCATCAATAAAAGAATCATGAATCACCACCATGAATCTCTGGAAGCCCATAAAATCACCAAGGAAATAGTACTTGCTTTTAAAAAAAATGAGTTCTAGAATGTATGATAGATTTTGTGAAATAGGAAATACCCAAAGGGAATGTGGTGGGAAAGTAATGATGGGAAAGAATAAATGTGATTTGAAAAGAAAAAGAAAGCACATGTATATAGTGGATGGGAGGTTGGGGATGGGTAGCGATATGGGTATAAATGAGAATTAACTCATGTCATATACTGGTATAAATTCCTCAATGTTGAGTGTGATTGTGAGCTATATGAAAAATGTACCAATACATAATTCAATTGAAAAAAAGATCAAAGACAAATTAAATTAGCCTTGGTAAATTCAGCATTCCACGAAGAGGCAAGGAAGAAATATCAGACTGGACCAGGTGGATCCGGTAAGCACTCCCATCTCAGAGGCTAGTAAAAGAGGGAGGTATCAGCGGGTGAACTCAAGAATGCCAGTGAGTAACCGAGGAAGAGTGACAGATTAACCAAGACAGACCCAAAAAAGAGGTAGAGCCTTGTAGATGTTCATGGATTCGAGATGAGTGGCAATTTGGGGAGTGAAGGCAGCAAGCAGAGCTCATGCTTTGGGAAAAGTTGGGAAAGAAAGCACAGTGGACATTAGTGCTAGTGAGAGACACAGGGTCTTTCTTTTTCTCAAATCTGATGAAGGTGAAATGTTCAGAGGAGATATTAGAGGATGTGGATGAATGCTGACTGAGAGAACAGTTAGAGGGTGTGCTTTGAATGGGATAAGACCATCTAGCAGTCTGGTACTGGGAAGATGGATGTAGATATAGACCTTAATATTTATAGCTTTGCAAGGACTATTTTCGTGGGCTTACCTGGTAACTGTAGTCTTCTTCCTAATGAGTCAACCAGAGAAGAGGCAGTAGCCACTAAGATGGTGCTTTGAGCAGACTAAGATTTAAAGGATCTGCAATATTTGCTCTGGCAATGGGACAGCTGATGTGGAGATCATGAATTCATAATGGCGCCGATCCATCCCATCCATACGATGGATTCTGTCAACAGTACTCAGCAAGCAAGTGTAGTGACAGTTATAGTGATGTAAGGCTGAGGATGTCTGGGAGAACATGGTGAGAGGAAACGAGACTGAGAGGGTAAGGACCATGACAACAAAATGGCTAAAGTGATGGACAGCGTGGTTCCAGTGGATACAGAAGGAAGGAAAGGCAAGAGGAGATAAAGAGTGAAAAATAAATAAATAGAGGATCAAAGAACTAGAGGGTCTTGATAAGATAAAATAATTATGTGTGGTAGATGTAAGAAAAGAAAACTAGGCTGATAGGAAGTTTGAGTCAGAGATTTGTATGTCAAAATTAAAAATGTGTAGGGTGGGACTTTTCCTGTTAATAATAAACCCTAAGATGGAACCATAAATGTACTATGAAACTGGAGATCTAGAAAATAGCTAAGGAAATTTGAAGTGATAATAGTACATGGCTTTTATCTGTGTGATAGATTACAGATTATGAAACATTTTCAAAACCATTATCTCACTCGACCTTAACCTATGTTGTAGGTGGGGGCAGGAATGACCTCAATTATTATCTTACTTTATACATGTAACAATGGAATATGAAGATAGTAAGTATCTTAACAGACTGGGGAAGTGATGGAAATTACAACAGAGATGAAATCATTAGTATCTGGACCAAGGATAAAATAAATCCAGTTCCTCCTACTAATTCAGACAGGCAAGTAACACATATTCTATGTGGGATTGGTTTAGCAAAAAAACAAAACACAGCAACAACTCTTCCTAAAAACAGGTGGTGGTCTCAGTGTCAGAAAGCAAAACGCCCTTTACCTGCTCAGTCACACCTGATAATTTCACCACGGATAGGTGATCAGGTTGCCTGATTCTGATGAGCAGCAGGGCTCCCGGAAGTCTTGCTTTTTATTACTACTGTGGGCTGGAGACTCCCAGAGCTCCTGGGCTCTTGGCCTGGGTGAAGATGGATGCGGATCAGGTCCAGCAGCTGTGGGTAGATGAGGGTCCAGTTATGGAGTGAGGTAATTCATCCAAATGGCATAACGGAGACAGGATCTGAGGGAGATGGCAGCCTCCCAAATAGGGTAAGGGGGAAAGATGGCCTTCCACATTCAGCTCAGATTTCTCCTTTGCCTTCCTTGCTTCTTGCTGTACTATTCTAGTCCCAACCTGGGTGTCAGGTTGCATCTCAACTCCTGGTTTTATGCTAGTTCCTAAACCAGATCCCACATCTTTGCCCTATAAAAGTTATTAACTCCTTCCCCCTCTCCCTTTTCTAGCTCTGTTTCTTAGGAAATACTGCTTTAGTCAAAGCATTGTGATGTCTGGAAGGACTGACCTGGATTCTACTCTACTTCTGATCCTATTTTGCTCTGTGAGCTTGTCTGAGTCATTTGTCTGTCAAAATCATTTTCCCATTGATAAGAGTTAGGTTGGTGTTTCTGTTTGTTCGTTTGTTTGTTTGTTTGTTTGTTTGTTTGTTTGTTTGAGACAGGGTCTCACTTTGTAGTTCAGGCTGGCCCTGAGCTCACTATGTAGCCCAGGCAAGCCTCGAACTCAGCAATCCTCCTGTCTCTGCCTTCCCAGTGCTGGGATTACTGGGGTGAACCACCACAGCTGGCTAAGAGTTCTTTTTTGGGCTACCTGCCATTGACAGATGTGTTCTTATGAGCACTGATCAGGGCATGAGTATTTTTTCTTGGGTCTCTGTTGAGAAGGACTCTTGGGTAGTTGAGGTCCAGGAGGACTAGCACCATCCCTTCCTGTAGAACAAGTGTTCTTGGATTGTGCTGTGTGTATTAATTACCTAGAAAGCATGTTGAAACACAGAGTTTCTGATGCAGTAGCTCTGGGTCATATGGTTTGAGAATGTGTGTTTATACCAGGTTCAGGGGTAAGGCAGATGTCACTGGTCCAGAGACCACACCGCATCACTGCTCTGTCCTTAGTATTAATTACTCAGAATGGTGCCGCCCCCCCCAATAGCCAGCCAGGTGATGCAAATCATAGATATAAGGCCCCAAACGTCTTTAAGGGAGATTAGAGTTTCATTAAATAGAACATGTTCCTTCTTTTCTTTTATAAAGAATACAGTTAACTGATCAGCACAAAATTGTACATTTTTATACTTCCTATTTAGCTAGTATGGTAAGATAGAAAGGGTATGGGCTTTGGAATCAGGAGCAAAGTTCAATATTGGATTTATAGGGCTGAGGATTTGGTTCAGTGGTCCTGGCATCTGCCTGGCAAGCACAAGGTTCTGAGTTCAATCCCTGGTACAACATATCACAATTCCAGGTGTGGTGGCTCACACCTGTAATCCCAGCACTCAGGAGGCAGAAGCAGGAGGATTACTGTGAGTTCAAGGCCAGCCTGGGCTCCATAGTGAGTTCAGGCCCAACCTGAACTATAAAGTAAGACCCTGTCTCAAAACAAAACAGAAAACAAACAAAAAATGTACTGGATTTACAACTTATTAACTATTTGATCTTGGATCAGCTTTTAACCTCTTAGCATTGAGCTGTAATAGAAAATTCACTACCTTTTTTTCTCTCCACTCCATGCCTAACTTACAGTAGACAATCAAACATACTCTTTGGGTCAGTATGCAATAATGTGCAAGAAACAAATCTTCAGATCTTCTAAAGAAATAATTTTTACTTTTGCCTTTATGCTGTGTAGTAATTAACTGACAGATTCTCAAAGAGCTTTTGAAAACTTCATCGTTAAGTACACAAGGGAACTGAACTTCATACCACAACTCAGTGAGGAAGAGAACACGCAGCTGCCTCTATTTTGCATGATGAGCCTGTTCTTGCTCACAAACCTCATCCTCCTGTTAGTGGTGAGATGTGGGAGAAACTCAACGTAAGGGTGGCAGTTGCTTTTGTTGTCATTTTTTAAGTGATTTGGTCTGTTTCTCATGCATGCTCAGATGGTGCTCTATATAAAGAAATGCCCCGTGATGCCACGGTACCCAAGGAAAGACCTACTGGCTAGTCTCAGAACCATACTAGTTTGGTTGATTTTGTCTTTGGAATGTTGATTGGTGTGTCCCTTCTGGCTCTGCTGAGATGCCACTTCGGCAACATTTTGTCTTGGCCATGGTCCTCTGTTTGCTAGATCCACAGGCACTGTGGCCTATCAGTCCCTCTCTTGGGATCTATGACTCCCTTGGCTCTATTAAAACTTCTGTATCTCCTCATCTGTGTAAGGGGAATTTCTAGATTCCTGTGAGAAGTGTAGGTAAGGCATTTGTTAATATCTATTAGAGAGGGCATTTACTAACATTTGTTGGAGTCATTACTCTACAAAAGGGCCCCTACACTGTACCAGATCCAAAATGGCCTCCTTCCCTATGCAGCCAAGCCTATCGGTAAGCTCCCTAATCTGCCATCCAGGCCAGGGCAATTCTAATCCACTACAGTGCTCTCCCAACCCCCTGCTCTCCATAAAAACCCCACTCCACTCCCCAAAACTCTCTCTTTCCATTGTTTGAGGCAGCTTGGCAGACAGTTTTCACCTCCATTAAAGCCTTGCAATAAGTATTACTATTTTGGCTCATTTTTGTTTCCGTATCTAATGCAAGCAATCAATATGGCCTATTAAGAAGAATTCAGGAGTAAATTCTAGCACTATGTTTCAATATTTCATTACCTCTGACCACTAATGGAGCTTTGAAGTTTTTGTTCCACTCCTTGATCTTCTACTTCTTTATGTCTATGGAAGGACTGAAGAACTGATGTGTTGATCAAAAGAAATATTATATGTAAAAATTCTTGATAAAAAGCCAGCCTTCCTATCATTCTTTGCCAAATATTTTTCAAGAAGTTACTATGTGTACTATGATTTGAGGAAAAGATAAGGAATACTGACTGTTCTCACCATGCTTATCAACTTGTGGGAGTGTCTGCCTGGTAAACTGATCAAGAAAAAGAAGCACTGGGATTGTGGGATTTCTGGCCCAGACTCAACAGAGTGGTTTCCCTCTGTTATGAGCCTCTGAGGCCTCATAGACAATGAAAATAATAGCAGGACCTTCATCACAAGTGTGTGTATGTGTTTATGATGCTTAAATGGAAAGTACATAATGACATTTTGTCACCAGAAAGGAAGGAATCACCCAAGAGTTATACTTGGAAAAATCACAATAAATATATTTATTTTTCCTTCCATGATACTGCAGTCATGTTAGAATTATAAAAAAAAGAAAACAATGATTTTTAATAAAAAATCAAAGAAAACAAAATGAACTTTAACTTGGCTTTTAAAAGATGAATATTTAAAACTTACTGGTTCTCACTATGAAAGACAACATTTTCTAAAGAAGTGAAGGCCTAACAGGGGCATCTGGAGTTGTAGGAAGGTCTCCAGAGTCTCTTAAAGTAGGAACTTAATATGAGGAGTAGGAAATGTGGGATGATCAACGTGGTAATATAACAGATGCCTCATTTTATTCAGAGCCTAAAAAAAACCCTCTCCATATAGTCCAAATGCTATATTTTAATTGCCAAGAAATTCTGTCCTATTTTATGCAAGTCAAATAATTAATATGTGATGGCAGTATATTTGTGAGTAGCTAGGGCATTTAGCCTTTGAATTTGCATAGAATCGCTTCTCGGCCTTTTGGCTAAGATCAAGTGAATTTACATAGAGTCTTGTCACTGTGGAACCAAGAACAAGAGGAAAAGAACTGCTGAGCACATGTAAATACTAAGAGACATGGGTTTTCCAAGGTAGAGGAAGTGGCTACTTAGAAATGAGATCCATCATTGAATGTTTATGTATTATGGTAACAGGATTGTAGACATTTCTAGCTAGGAAGATCCTTAGAGACTAGCAAATCCAACTTCCTCATTCACAGATGGGCAAAAACAGTAAATATATTTTTTTCTGGTATGAGAAACTGAAGATGTAAATGAGCTCTAGAATATATGACAGATATTGTGAAATAGAAACTATTCAGAGGGAAATGGGGTATAAGGGTAAGTAACAAGGGGAAGAAAAAATATGGTGGTAATAAAAAAAAGGGAAACAAAGCTTATAGATATGGGAGCAGGGGGGTGTAGGGTGGGGGGGGATGGGGAAAAAAGAAAATTAAATTGTCATATACTGGTACAAACTCTCAATATTGTGTGTGATCATGATGTGTATATATAAGGTACCAATAAAGATAAACATACAAAAGAAGAACACAGAAGAAACTTCCCCACTTGTAAGGAGAGCCTCCCATGCACAGCCGCTGGACTGTGTTATCTCTTTGTTCTCTACACCACCTTGAGTGGTAATAATTGCTGATACCCTCCTATTCCATGCAACAAATTTAGGCTAACAGGAGAAAGCTACTTGGCCAGAGTGATACAGATTTTTTTATCAAGAGTCAAGAATTTGGGGGAACTAGAAAGTGCTGAGGGTTTGGTGAATTACGATGATGTTCAAAATTACTTTCAAAGTTACCCACAGTGGGGAAGCCAGCATCTTTGACCCCTAAAACAGATCATCTGATTTTCTCTACCCTAAGGTGACAAAATTGTTATCACTGATTCAAGAATTAGAAAAATATATGCCACCTTAGGAGTACACTGCGCTCAACTGCATAATTGGAACTGTTCTGAATTTCCATGCTTATAGAATGTAGTGCTTATTAAAAGATAAGTAAGGGAAACTGTATTAATATAAACTTTGCAAATACATCAGGAAAATATTAACAGCAGTGACAAGAATTGTTAGATCAAGAAAGAATTCAGTTTTTATTTTTTGAGATTATTTTATCATTTACATCGATTAGAATCATTAGCACATATAAATATCCAAAAGCAATAGAAATTTAGTTGGTTTTATTCTTGTTTTTTGGCTGTTTATACCCAAGGGCCCCTGACACCTGCACCTGGACAAAACACTCCCAGGGCCCCAGCCTTGGTCACTCCAGTTTATAAGGTACTTCTGCTTCCAGTGTCACACTTATTTCTCCATGCATCCTCTCTGTGAGGACTTACTATCAGGTCTACTTTGTAGATAAGTAACCTGAAGTTCAGAAAACTTTAAGCCACTTTTCTAAACTCCCAAAAATTACTGAGGTGATAAATTAGTATAATAGTACAAGTTCCCCCACACACTAAACCCGGTAGACATCTGGTGGTGAGCCAATCCAGCCTCATCTATGTTCACAAGCACTTACCACCTATGCCATCACCACCTGGGCCCCGCCTGCTGTCGGTTCAGCAGGATGTTAGGTTCTCACAGGAGCCCAAATCCTACTGGGAGCTGCACATGCAAGGGATCTGGGTTGTGAGCTCTTTGCAAGAATCTAACCCAAAAACCTTCCCCATCTCCATACGTGGAAAAATTGTACTCCATAAAAGTGGTTCCAAAAACGCTGAGGACAGGAGTCAAAGTAGAATATTAATTAGCATGATTTGTAAATTCATATTGAAGGGAAAAAAATAGAGTGCTAGCCAAGGTGATTAAGTATTTAGCTCAATTTAATCTTAAAGACACAGGATAGGCATGGTACTCCAGTACCGTTGATGAGGAAGCCAACTTCAAATGCCACAAAGCTCAGATAATCTGCCTGTGATGACAGGGCCAACTAATGGATAAAACTGAACTATTAGGGTGGGCTTAACCCCCTCACCCACTCGGCTCTCAGTACCCTCCACTACTCTGTACGTCACTTCAACTTGTATCTGTTAACACATCTCGTGCTTCTTCCATGATCCGGTTCTGCAGCTACAGTTGGATACGTTGCTTCAAAAGGAAAACTGTCCCAGTAAACTTTCTGTTTAGGGGTTGATTTGCTTTGTATAGTTGTTGCTTTGCTTTGTTTTGTTTTCTGCCCAGTTTTACTTTTGCTTTGTATCCAGGAAGGCTAAGGGAGACTGAAAGCAAGGATTAAGGCTGCTAACGATTTTCCTTCTCAGAAAAGAGGACTTAAATAATTGACATGCTAGCACCCATTCAAGATATACACAATACTGGGCATTGTGCCAAAACTCTTGGAAAAAGGAGAGTATCAAAAAAAAAATTACTGCTTTAAGATACCATCCAGTTAGCCACTGGTACAAGCTTTTCTTTGTAGCTTGTGATGAAATAAGTGGGGAACAGGAAGGAAAAAGAAAAGAAAAAAGTGAAAACTCACCATACTGCAATGTCAGGTTGTCACTGAGCTTGTCAACAACAACAACAACAAGTTGGAAACACGTTGACTTGCAGCCTAGGAACCTGTCTCTTCTGTTTTCTTCAAACCACAGCTCCAAGAGTTGTGGCTGTGGAGGAGCAAACTGCTCACACTGGATGGTTTCAAGTTGCATCCTCCCAGGATCTGCTAGAGGGAGCATGAGCAGCAGCGCTCCCGGAGCCAACATTTCCAGACTTTTCTCTTTGTCTTCTGGGCCAGCAGCAGACAGTTCGGGTGTAGGAAGCAGTCTCATTTCCACTTCCTTTGTATTACACCTGGCCTGGAAACCATGAATTATCCCCTTTCTTTTCTGTAATAGTGGTAACAAGGTATTCCATTGAGAATACGACACCTAAGAGGAGAATGAGAGGCTACAAATTCAGCTACTTTCTTAGTAGCTGATACCAACAGAAATTCCCGTTGCACTTTAGAAGCACGCGGACATGTGTCCATACTCTGATTCTGCTAGTTACTTTTCTGTATTGTGGTTTTTACGTGAGAATATTTCTCACTTGTACTATGAGAGTGCAATGACAGCACCAACCTTATTGGGGTCAGGAATATTCAATGTGAAACTGGTAATTATAATATGCATCCATAATCTCTCTGCAACACATACAGCCACATGTGCTTCAGAAGGCAGATGTTTTCAGCATTTGTCACACTGCGTTGTCAAAGATCCCCGCTTGTGTTTAGGAACACCCCATAAATGAAGTCATATTTTTCCAAAGCACAATGTTTGAACTCTTGCTCTCAGAGGGATACATAAAGACAAAGGTTACCTCCTGTAAATCTGGGGTGATATTTTGCTGCCAAATGAATTTACCACAAACTCACAAGCAAAACAACAACCAAACAAAACAGTCCCTTTCAAAGTTTCCCTTTGCAACTAAGGGTCGTGGGTCAAAGACAACAAAATTGACAACAAAAACAGCAGCCATCTCCCAGCAGGCAACCTTTCCCACACCCTCCTCCTGCACCAGCAGTGCTAGGAGAGATCACAGCAAACTCACTCCTCCCAGCCCCAGGGACCACGTATAGTGCCTGGCATCTTGGGCCACTAAGCCCGGCCTCTGCACACATGTGGCACCAACTCTGTCCAGCAGATCTTCCCTGTCAATCTCCCATCTGTTAGCAGGCTGTCTGCATTGCAAATGCTCCTCACTGTCCTGTACCAATGTTGCCACAGCGCTGGGGAAAGCCCTTATCCCCCGGGCCGCTCTCTCTGGCTCTGAACTCCTCTAAGTCCCCCTGTGCTGTCCACGGAATTGCCCTCCAGGGTCAGCAGTCCTCCCCTCAAGCCTGTGCTCAAGTGTTCAGGGAACGTCGCCCTTCCCTGAGACCTGCTTTCCCCACTGAATTTTATTTTCCAGGCATCCCTCTTAAGCAGTTCTTTAATCTCTTCCATGAGCCTCAGGACTGAGTTGAGGCCATTTCTTGAGTTTGTTTAACAAAACTGTTGCTTAACCAAACACTTGTATGGCTTAACCAAAAACAAAAGTCAGCAACAAAAAGAGCAACCGCAGCGCAGTAGATGGCATTTGTCATCTGAGCTGGGTTTCCTGCGCTGGCCTCTAAAGCCCTGGGAAACAGGTCTTTCGTGCCTGCTCTCCTGCCTCTACTTTCCTGGAGGACACCTCTGTTTTAAAAGACTTAGTAAAGGAAACAAAAATACATATACAGGGTGAGAGAATGAATTCACAAAACATATATAAGTGGTCCTCAACTTACATTAGGGCCTTTGGTGGTCGTTAACACTATTTTTTAAATTTTTAGGTCTAAAGCTACTCTTTGACTCTTGCCAGTACAGTCACACTGTATTTAAATTTTAATCTTGAAAGTTAAACACTAATATGTAAAGACTTCTTCAAAGCTTGTGGTGCTGATTTTGTTAAAATGTTTATGTTCCTGAGCTGTACAAGCCTTCTAAAATGCAAAGCCTAGGAAATAATATCTTACTATCTTTGTGTTTTCTAATAAAATCATTTGCTTATAGTGATAGAACTTCTTGGGCTTCTGTGTATTCTTAATTGTATTCTTATGTATTCTTAATTCTTATGATAGCTGGATAGACCTAAAACACTGCATGCCAGATAATGTCACTCTAATAACTAAACATCAGTCATTAGTTACCTATAAAGTCCATCATTAAACAAGTACATTCTACTTAGAAACTTTATTTTTAAAATAATAACAAATTTGCACAAAGAATTTATGTAATTTAATATTGTATAATTAGATAAATTTACTATCCTTTATAATCTATCATTTCACACTAAAATGAAAATTTTAATACATTTTTAGAGAGATAATAGAACTTGATACTAGCACAGTAACACCCTCATAATTGTTACTGTTAAATGCCACATTTGTTTATATTTTTCATTGCTCCTGCAAAACTTTATAGCTATTATCTGTTAATAGTTCATAGGAACATGGCTATTAGCAGACAGCTTAAGGAGTACTTTAAGATAGTACTCTGTCATATGCAGGAGAGATAGAATATGACACTGAGCCCTAGTAATAATGCTCATCATGATCAATGGAAAATGTAGCTGTTCTTTAGTCATGCTTTCAAGGGACCTGATACCCAGAGATGATTATAACAGGTAGCATTAAGATCTTTTACTTCCCTTTCAACACTTGATTGTCTTTCTCTCCACATCGCGTTGGTGACATTATGCTGATTGGAAGAGTAAAAAAACAATTATGTTGGTAAAGTATTCAGATGGTAGAAGATGGGAAATGAATCCAACTAAATTAAAGGTCCACCTACCTTTATAAAATATCTGAGTCCAGTGATGTGTAGAATGCAAAGATTTACCTCCTAAAGTGAAGGACAAGTTGCATTTGGCCTCTCCCCCAACTAATAAAAAGCCCCAATGCCTAGTCTGTCTCTTTGGACTTTGGAGGTAATACATTCCTCAGTTGGGTGTGTTACTCTGGTCCATTTACTGAGTGGTTTAGAAAGCTTATACTTTTTTATTAACTGAATTATTTATTGATACATTTTATATACAGCTCACAATCACACTCAATATTGAGGAATTTGTACCAGTATATGACACGAGTTAATTCTCATTTTTACTCATATCCTTACCCACCCTACAACCCTTCATCTCCTGTATACATGAGCTTTGTCTTCTCAAATCATATTTATTCTTTCCCCTTACTTTTCCCTCCCACACTCCCTTTGAATATTTCCTATTTCACAAAATCTATCATACATTCTAGAACTCATTTACATCTACAGGTTCTCATACCAGAGAAAAGATACAGTATTTACATATCTGTGATCTATTTACTTCACTTATTAGTGTGTCCTAAAGGTGTATCCATTTGCATATAAATGACTCAAACTTGTCATGCTTTGTGGCAGAATAATACTCCATTTTATTTAAAAGCCCACATCTTCTTTATCTATCCGGGTTGTTTCCAAGGTTTGGCTATCACAAACTGAGCTGCTGTGAATATGGGTGCACATATGTCTTTATGATATGATTCTTTTAATTTCTTTGAGTATATTCCTACAGGGGAATAGCAGGGTCAAATGAGACCTCTAATCCTAGCTTTCTGAGGAGAAAGCTTATACTTTTGCATGGGACTCAGAATCAGAGAAGGCTCTACAACAGGTCCAGATTGCTGTGCCACATGGGCCATAGAATCCAGCAAGTCCTATTGTCCACTGCAGCTAGAAATGCTGTTTAAAACCTCACAGGTATATCATAGTGGAGGCCCTCAAAATTTTGGTGCAAGACTTTATCATAATCATCTGTAGACAACTTCTTTCTTTTGGAAAAAAAAACATCTCCTTGTTTGCTACTGGACCTTAATGGTTACTGAATACTTGACTATAGCACATCAGGTTACTATTCACTATTCAACCTGAGCTGCCCATCACGAACTGAGTTCTAACTATTGGACAAGTATAGCATCAATATAAAAGGTACCAGCTACCAGTAAGTTGCATGAAGAAATGACCCAAATGCTCTTGATTCCTACTCCTTCTGTACTGCTGCTATTCCCAGGCATGCACCTATAGCCTCATAGGAAATATCTTATGATCAGCTGATGGGGGTAAAGAAGACTAGGACCTGGTTTACAAATAGTTCTACACATTAGATAGGTACCAGCAATAAATGGACAGCTACAGCCCGACAAGCCCATTCCAGGACATCCTTGAAGACTAGTGGTGAAAGGGTGTCTTCACAGCGGGAAGAATTTCAGGCAATCTCCCTGGAAGTGTGGCAGTGGATTAATTCTCATGGAATTCACTAGTCTTTCCTTGTTCTCCAACATCTAGAAGAAGCTAAATTGATATAAATTTGGAATAGCCTTTAAAGATATCATATGGTTAGCGGGCAATACTTTGTAAGGCTGGAGCAAGGTTCTCTAGAACGCTATATATGCTTTGAATCAATATCCAATATATGATACTGTTTTTTCTCTACTCTGGAATCATGGCTCCAGAAATCAAGGAGTGGAAGCTTAAATGGTACCACTCACCATTACCCCTAGTAGCCAGTAGTAAAATTTTTGTTCTCTGTTCCAGCAAATTTAAGCTCTGCTTACTTAGAAATCTTAGTTCCAGAGAGGGGAAAGCTTGTACAAGAGTACCCAAAAAGGATTTGATTGGATTGGAAGCTAAGTTTTTCTCTTATTTGTTTTGGGTTCTCCAGGCCTCTGAACAAGCAAGCTACATAGGGAATTAGTAGTGTTATTGAGGGTTATTGATCCAGACTAACCAGGGGAAACTGAACTCCACAGTGGATGGAAGGAAGACTATTTAGAAAGTGTGGGAAATCTTTTAGGGCATCTCCAAGTATTACCAGCCCTGTTATTAAGATTGGTGTGAAATGACAACAATCCAATCCAGGCAGGATGACAAATGGCCCGGAAACTTCAGGAATGAAGGTAAGATTCATGTTTCTAGATAAAGAGATGGTTGTTGAAGGCCACAGCAATACAGAATAGATGGTAGAAAAGGTAATTATAAATATCATCTTTGACTGCATGACTATTAGTTATAGAAAAGAAGATTGTAATTGACATGAGTATTTATTTTCTATTTAATATAATTGTCCACAAATATATTAAGCAGACATCTTTTTTGTTTTTTTTTTTTTGTTTTTTCAGACAGGGTCTCACATTGTAGTTCAGGCTGGCCCTGAACTCACTATGTAGCCCAGGCTAACATCAAACCCTCAGCAATCCTCCTGCCTCTGCCTCATGAGTACTGGGATTACAAGCATAAGCTACCACACCTGGCATTTCATTTTCTTTCTTTGTAGCATAATGTTGTTTGACTTAATATTGGTTTTTAAGTTTTATTAAATACATGTTGTAATGTTTAAATTATAGGATGTTGGGAGTAAATATCCTCCCCCCCAAATTTTGCTTCTATTCTGGCTAGGAAATCAGTGAGAATTCATTTGTATACATGATAGTTCTATCATGTTAGGAATAATTATGAGCTTGCTATTATATCTGGAATGTAAGTTTGTTTTAAAGAGATGTGTTTGGTTGACAGGGAGTGGACTGTAATCACTATTTATGATATATTGATGGCAAGAACTGCATTGCAGATTAGTGAATTCTGGGTATGTTTGTGGATGATTGACATGTAGGCTGGCAAATAAAAAGAGGAAGACCACTCAGATTTGCCTGGCACCATGCAAAAGGCTTATAGTTTGAACAGAATAAAAAATAGAAAGAAGAAAACATTTCTTTTGTAGGAGCTCCAGTCCTCACCATGGCCTGTGGATGTTGGTCTCAGTGGAGCCTCTTCAGTCTTCACCTCAGATCCTTTGACCTCCCAGCAGAGACTCTCCAGCTTTCTAATGTAGATTCTTCAACCTTCCAGCACAGAATCTCAGTAGTGACTACAGCGACCCTTCAGGTTTTTGGACTTCAACCGCTTTCTAGTGTTCAAAGTGCCATTTTGGATTCTCCCGCTTCTGATCATTGAGATGGTGGTTGAGATTCTTCCCTCTGGGTCCTAATTTACATAATAAATCACTTCTTCAATCGTACATATATTTATATAGATCCTACTCCTCCAGTGAACCCTAGCTAATATAGTTATCTTGGTGGCATAGATGAACTTTCTGTTATCTACTTCAGATTGCAAATGTTTATATTATCTGTAGCTGGTACTGTAAGCTGGTCTGCTCTACTGTGTAGAGCTAGACGCTGTAATAAAATTTTTAATGGCCCAATAATAAAAATAAAACAAAACAATAAGAAAAATAACTGTAGATATCTCTTTTTGATGTATTTTAACCATTGTTAAATCAAAATGGGGGACATTGGGTAGTATATTGATGAAGCAGGGAGTACTTTGTACCCTCTTAAATTCTACCTTTTTTACATAAGTTAGCACCTTTGGGCAAATAGAGGTTAATATTAAATATAAAAGGCCAAATCAAATATTGTCTAATTTTTTCTGATTTTTTTTTACAAATTTTTGTCAAATTTGTGACTATTCACCAATATTATACTTTTAATTTTTGTTTACATGGAGCTTTTGGCCTATGGCTAGACAGGCTGAGTGCCCTCGCTCAGCATGAAGCATCCATAAGAAGACAACCTTTGGTTTCACTGATGCCTTAAAAATAAGAGATCTAAACTGGGATGGGCTTAGGGGTTGAGGTAAAATAGAAGAAATAAAGATAGGTGAAAAGGAAATAAAGAAAATCATAGTTGAAAATATTTACTTTTAGAAGACAACAATTGGAGGACACAAATTTACCTAAGGCTATCTATATCTGTATTACCTGGGCTGGCTTTTATGTTTCTTCCTTTCCAACCAAAATCTCTTAATGATAAGGGATTAGTTTAGATTAGTAACCTATGGGCAGAAATCTGACCTTAAAACAAAGAAGCAGATTCACAAAACTTTTAGGATAAATATATTATCTATTAAAAATAAAATAGACTGTTCCTTTCTCCTAAAAATAAGTCATCCTTTCTCCTGTGAAATGAGTCACTGCCTTTTTGCTGGTAGGCGGGCCATTGCTTTACTGCTGTCATAAACCAAGTGCAAACTTTCTATAGATTAATCAATTTCACGGATTTCCAATACTAATGATAATTAACTATTTCCAGCTTCATGATACAATGAACCCCTTTTGAAGGCTCTAATTCTATTTTTTGAGTGTATCCTTTTGAATTTTTGCCTAATAAATCCCTTTATTCCTCTTAAAGAGACTTACAATGATATTATATTGCAATAATCCCATTATAAATTAAAAAATCTTAAGTCAAAATTGTATCTGATATATGTAACCTAATGAACACCATGGCTTAGCCTAGACCAGTGATAGGAAACCTTTTAGAGCTCTCACTGATAACACACACCTCACTGCTCCACGCATGCCATAGGTTTGTGATCACTGGCCTAGTCTATCTTAAACTTGCACAGAACACTTACATTAGCCTAAGAACACTTATATCAGTTGAATAAAGTTATCTCGAGTTGGGAACTGTTTCTAGTGAGTTTTCACATGCAGTAGTCTACAAAGCAGATGAAGCCAGGTTGCGTTTGTAGGGAGCAAATAGTGTATTCATGGCATGGATGCAAGAAGAAAGTTGGAAATATATGAGTTCTTGTGTCCAGTTTGATCTTGATTACCCTTAAAATAGCCAAAGAGACACATCAGGCATTTATAACCTGTAGGAAAAATTTTACTGCTTTGTTAATGTGATCTTACTGGAACTTAGCCCCACCCATTTATGTACAATGTGCCTATGGATACTCATGTGATATTGTGCTAGTTAGTTGTGACAGAAAATAGGCTTCCAAACCTCAAACATTTACTATCTGGCCTTTTTAAGAAAAAAGTTTTCTGGGGGCTGGGGATTTAGCTCAAGTGGTACCATGCCAACCTTGGATGAAAAGGGCCTGAGTTTGATCCCCAGTACTGCCAGAAAAGAAATTTCTGATCTTCAATATATACTACCTCATCATGCAGGGAAATACGTATTTTCACAGCTTCCATGAGAGTATAAATTCATGAACATACATGAATATAAAAATTATTCATGCGTTCATGGATAAATATAATTTTCACATAGTGATGAGCATCAGAGAAAGTTAGAGAATACTTCTATAGGCAATAATGAGTCTCTGGAAATGTTTAAGCAGCATAGTGGCACACGCAGAAGAGTGGAGTAGGTCTAGTACCAGCTCGAATGTTTGTGAGGAAGCAGGAGAGAAACTTCAACATGGTATAAGGCCTTCGTAAATCAGGCTGAGAAAAAGGAAGAAAAAGAAAAAGCTGGGCAAGGAAAGTAGCAGTCAGGTTGCAGGGAGAGGGGTGGGGACTCCCGCAAGTGACTCAGATTTGGCCTCTCAGTGGCAGTTCACCTCCAGATGACAAACTCCAGGTTTGGGGAACAGATTGCTCTGCTGCAAGAAACCATCA